>SNQJ01S0001417.1:97981-125354 GCA_010110895.2 Picea sitchensis | reverse complement strand
GGTCCCAGCTCGGGGGTGACCTACTGTTGAGTTGATGAACAGTGTGGTCTAAGGCTGGGAGGTTCGTGGAAGGCCCGCACTTGGTTGGTGAATGCTACAGCAGATAAAAGATAAGTAATCTGAGTTATGTTTTAACACATTTGACATGATTGTGTTGTTTTGTATCATGTTTTCCGCTGTGTAAATGAATTACTGTTGCATGCTATGGTTTGTTAATGGTAACAGTAACTTATATATTTTACTCTGCGAATTAAGTGCATTTAATTCTGGTTAAATGCACTTGTTTTTAAATCCATGTAATGACTGCTATACCGAGAGGTTTGGGTGAACCTGGGTAGTGAATTGGTACACTACAAATTGGTATCAGAGCAATTGGTACACTACAAATTTGACAGGTAAAAATTATGAAATTTGGTCCATTAAGGTGAAAAACTTTCTCCATTCTCAAGATTGTTGGGATGTAGTTGTCAATGGGTTCACAAACAGGCTATGCTAAATCCAAGAAAGCATGTGACACTTTAAATATTTTTTATTAAGGAGTAAGTAAAGTAAAAACAACAAAATTACAGACACTTAGGAGGAGTTTTGAGAATTTCAAGATGAAGGATTATAAGTTTGTTAACTAGTTGATGACTCAAATGACGAGTGTAGTACACCAATTAAAAAAATTTGGTGAGTTCTAGCCATTGAAGAATAAAAGAATCTAGCACGTCTTTCCATAGAAGAAGTCATGGATCCCTTCTATCTCATGAGACAAAGTTGAACAAGAATGATGCTTCCTTGGAGAATGGATTCAAATAATAGGCATTTACCAATGGTGGAAGAGGAAGAGGAAGGAAAAGTAGGGGTAGGGGGAGATATAACAAAGGAAACTCACAAAGATATTGAAATTCAAGATCATATCAAGGAGATAGGTCACAACAAAAATTTTAGAGATTAAGGAGAGTACTAAAAAAAAACTATATAAGAAATCTAAAGATCAATCTTATTATTGTAAAAAGTATGGACATTTTGCAAACAAAGATAATTTTACAATTACTTTTGAAATTACTTCTAAGTCTATGTTTATTATTTAGATGATGTTTCCCAAGAGAGTAATAAATACCTCTCGTGCTAGATAGTGGTTGTAGTAACCATATGATTATAAATATGAATATCTATGCAAGCCTATATAACTTTGTTAAAATAGAATTCAAATTGGGTGATGAAAAGGTTTTTGATTCTATTGGTAAGGGTATAGTGAGTGTCCTTACTAGAAAAAAAAATTCAATGTCTGTTTGGTTCAAAGATTAAAATATAATCTTATGAGTGTTGATCAATTTACCAAAAAGGGTTATAAATTTATTTTCAACCGCAATACTTGTACAATCCTGAACAAATCTGTAGGAGACTAATTACTAGAATTGAGAGGACAAAAATACGATGTATCCTTTGACTATGACAAATTTCAATGAGTCAACCTCTTTTTCCTATATTGTAACCAATATACACGAGTCTTGGCTTTGGAATTTGAGATTTGGTAACTTGTGTTTTGGAGGACTAAATTTGTTGTAGCAGTAGTAGTTGGTAAAAGGTCTACAAATCAAACATTAACCAGTCATCTCTTGTGAGAGTTGTATATTCTAAAAAAACACGAACAACTTTCCATATAGTGCATCTCAAAGGAATTGGTGCATAGTGATTTGTGTGGCCATGTGCAAACCCAATTTCTTTGGAGATTTTTTTATTTCTTGAGATTTATTTAGAATTTAATTAAAAGAGCTCCGTATATTTATTGAAAATCAAATATGAAACTTTTGATAAGTTCAAGGAGTTGAATTAAAATCTTGAGATATCATCGAGGAGGAGAATATGACTCCAAATAATTTACAGCATATTGTAAAAACATTGGAATTAAGAGACATTTCACAACTAGGTACACACCGCAACAAAATAAAGTAAGAATAGAACAATCATGAACATGGCTAGAAGTTTCTTGAAATACAATAATTTATCCAATGAGTTTTGGAGTGAATCATTCACTTGTTTTGTATACATTTTGAACAGGTCTCCCAAAAAGAGTGTAAAAAATAAAAGGCCACAAGAAACTTTGAGTGGTATTAAGTGCAATGTATGGATGTTTGGATGTGTGGCATATAATCATGTGCCTAAACAAGGAAGAAGAAAACTTGACAGTAGAAGTGAGAAATGTATTTTCATACGATATAGTGATGTGTAAATCATATAGAATGTATAATCAAATCACAAAGAAATTTATAATTAGCAGAGATGTAGAGTTCAAAAAAGTTGAAGCTTGGGATGGAAGTGTAAAAAAACTATGACTATTTGAGCAGCAATTCCTTATGGACAGGTTGATGTACAAGAGAATAGAGAAAAATAAGAACAACAAGGTACACAATCTCAATCAACTTTTTGGGGCTTTTCAATAAGGACTCCAAGAATTAAAGTTCAAAGAGAGTCATCAAGACAAGGAGGTTAGTCTACTCCTAGTCCTCAATCATGTAATGATCCTGGTTCTAGAAAGAATATAAGTGTGCAAAAATTTATGAAGAATTAGATAATCATTCAAACTTGGAATTGTTTACATGCTAATCAATGTGTTTTGAACAATTTGTGAAAGAAGAAAAATGGGTCCAAGCCATGGATGAAGAAATAGATTCCATAGAAATGAATGATACATGGGATCTAATAGATTTTCCTAAATACAAGTTGTATTGGTGTGAAATGGGAGTATAAAACAAAATTTAATGAAAAGTGTGAATTTGAATGACACAAGGAAAGACTAGTAGCAAACGGATTACGGGTTTGCACAACAATATGAAATTGATTTTGGAGAAACTTTTGTACGAATAGCTAGATTAGATATAGTAAGGGAAGGTATAAAAACATGGATGTGAAATTTCCATTTGTAAATGGCATTCTAGAAGAATAGGTTTATGCGCAACAACCGCTAATAATTTAAGGTATACATGTTGAAGATGGCCAAGATTAGTACAACAAGATAAACTCTTAGTTTACTAGCCAAGGATTTAGGAGAAGACAAAGTCAACCCACTCCATATACAAATGTAAATCAACCAGGGAAAATTCTAATAGTTTGTTTATATGTTGATTACATGATTTTCACTATAAATATGTCAACCCACTCCATATACAAATGTAAATCAACCAGGGAAAATTCTAATAGTTTGTTTATATGTTGATTACATGATTTTCACTATAAATATGTTAGTAGATGAGTTCAAATCAACAATGAAGTAGGAACTTGAGATGATAAATTTGGGCTTCATGAATTACTTCCTTAGCTTGATGAAGCACTTCCTTGGCATAAAGGTAAATTAATAAACAAAATATGCATTGGATGTACTAAAAAGATTTTGAATGATGAATTTCAATCCAACACTCACACCAATAGCAACATGAACAAAGCTCAACAAAGAAGATAAAGGTTCAAATGATGATCTCACATTGTTCAAGAGATTAGTTGGTAGTCTCATGTACCTGCTGCTAGACAGGAGATTATGTTTGTAGTTAGTTTTCTTTCCATGTTTAGTTTTCTTTCCATGTTTGTAGTTAGTTTTCTTTCAAGTTCGCAAAAACATTTTAAGATACATTGTCAGAATTGTAAGATATAGTATTTTATACTCAAGCACTGAAAGTGATTGTTTGATTTTCTATACTCACAACATATTTGTAGGTATTCAAGATGATAGAAACAGTACATCATGGCATGTCTTTCATTTTGGTTTAGGTGTGATTTAGTGGGCATCCTACAAGAAGTCCATTGTGATTGATATCATCAACATAAATGGAATATGTAGCAACTATAGTAGCAACTCGTCAAGTAGTCTGGTTACAAAGAGTATTGAAAGACCAACTCTAATTTATTGTGACAACAATCTAGCCATAGCCCTATCTAAGAATCATGTGTTTCACCAAAAAAAAAACAAACAAAAAAACACATGTTTACAAAATATAGTTTTAAAAGAGAAATTGTAAATAATGATGAAATATATTTAGAATTTTGTAAGTTAAAAAACCAATTGGTTGATATATTCACAAATCCATTAGAAAGAGATGCTTTTGAAAAGGAGAGTGTTGAAATATAACTACTCCAGATAATATGTGGCAGTTGTAGGAAGCTCTAGACAAGCAGAGAAAATTCACTTTGTAAACCTTCACCGTTTGTAATTAAAAGGGAGTGTCGAAATATAACTACTCCCCATAATATGTGGCAGTTTTAGGAAGCTCTAGACGAGTGGACAAAATTGACTGTCTAAAACAAGTTCTAGACAGTTCTGTGTAGATTTTTCATGAGATTGTCTCCAAATATTTTTTGAGAGGATCCCTTATGTATCTTAGATATATATATATACCAGATTTTACATTAAAAAAATCAATCAAGTTTTAGAGCTACAACTCATTTGTGTAACTTCGTGTGATTTCTCTCTGCACTTATAAATACAATTGTAGCTATCTATCAGGTCAGGGTCAAGGAGTACAACGTGGTCGGCGTCAAGCTCCATAAATTTGAGTAGTATTCTAAGGCATATTATTCATATTAATTTAAAATTATTTCATATGTAATTATATTCATAATGTTTGAGAAATTTTAAAATAAAAACGTCAAAATTATATTTATGTTAAATTATAATGAATATTATTTTATTTTAAATATTCTGAATTGTAATACATCTATATAAATTATTGTAATTTTTCATAAAAATAATAAAAATATTTTAATACATTTAAGTGAATAAGAATATACTTATTGAAAATGAGAAAATTCAATAGACTTTTAAACACAGATAGGGATTTAATGGACATGATTTCACATCCTCCAATTGTTCTTAATCATCACACTAAATGAAAGGCTCTTTAACTTTTTCTCATAACAAAATATATTAAAAAAAGTGATTAACTTGATTAGTATAATAATGATAAATTTCTTTAGGTTTTGGTTTTTACTAACTTTAATCAGCTTAACTTTTGTTTTTTTACCGACTTTAATTACCTTAGGTTTTGGTTTTTACTCAATTTACCAGTTGTAGGCTTGGTGGGGTGCATAGAGTTTTGTGGGTGAGTGGGGGGCTTCACCGGTGTGTGGTGTTTTCTGGGTGAGTGGGGAATTTCACATCAATTACCAACGTTTACTGGAGTGAGTGGAGCGCTTCCTTACCAGCTAACACCTGCAAGTGTTATTCCCAAGAGTTTTTAATGGTGTGATTCAGTTAGAGTGTTTACTGGAGTGCATGGAATGCCTCCTTACCAACTATTAATTTTCAATGGTCTGATTGGTGGACTGAATTTTCATTTCTTTACCGTCTCCTTACCACGTCTTCCGACCAGTTGATTCCCTTCAATGGTATTTTTTTCTGCCTGTCCTGACTCTTTGTCCATATCGCGTTTTTTTATCTTCCGGGTGTGAATTGTTTTGTCATATCTCCAATAATAATGATATTGTGGTATGTAGAGCCATCTAATTGATGATTTTCAACCTCTACTCATAAGCTAGAAAACTTCATAGAGAGCAATTGATTCTTTCCACCTATCGTCATTTGTTCACCTTTCGATCCATCCATGGCATAGAAAGAGAGAAGTGCATGAGGACACACTATGATATGAGATCCATACATTACGTAGACATAAAACAATGTGTGAGGATGCACATGAACCTACCTGAAGTGCATTCTTATAACGGAGGGGGCTTGCAAGTGCACAATACCTTTTAGATTTTGAAACGTAGATTTTTGTTTTTAAATTGGATTTGATATAGTATATATTTATCATAATAATATATTAGATTTTTATTTGTGTGCACATGATATTGTGAGTTTCGAGGGAAACTGGAAACGTATACTCTCACATCATAGCTTGTTCATAAGATCACATCATATCGTTTTTCTTCTGGATTGAATCTATTCATCTGCAATTTCATATCAATAATCAGTAGAGAGTTACCATTGCACAACAATTACACACAGAATAATAGTTTATATTACTTTAACACATCAAGATACAATACGTATATATAGTTGGAGTGAGATCCAACTAACTTCAAATATGGAGATGTAGGTTGATAGAATATCTCAATAATCTCTTACAAGATCTCAACCCAAATTCCCAAACTTAGTAGAACATTAATGAAAGCATTATCTCTAACACCCCCTTTTAATGCTTACATTCAAAAAACTTACAATACTGAAATCACCATTACAAAATTTGTCATTTGTCTTTGTATGACTAGTCTTCATCAACGCTTACACCCACTCTGAATCTTCTAGCTGCCGCTCTTTTCTTCTCCACACATTCGAGATTCCCATTTGACACATTTAAATTACAAAAGATTCTAACCATCTTTGAGGTTCTTTGTAGAACTGACGCTTTTCGACTCCCCGAAGGACAATCGCGATACTGAATTATCCTATGGATACACTACCATCTGTTGAATTTCCACGAAGAGAAAATTTCAACAGTTATATAGGACAATGATCTGATTACTGGATATTTTCAGTAGTCAATCATACAATTGACTTTTGATACACTCACAAACTCACAAGATAATCTGTAACTGACGATCTTGAAGCCCGAAGCACAACTAAACACATCAATTTTATAACATCCTGTAAATATAACCAAACTAATGACCATCTTGTCACAAGATCAAGCTTACGCACACACTATCTTAACTTATATTACCATGTTCTATTGCTCATTCTTGATCATTTAATACAATGGACACTATAATAGAAAACCCACAACACAAATAAACACAAATAATGCTAATATATTTAGTACAAAATTCAAACACCGTTGCTTCTCAATTTTGACCAAAGACATGGAAGGAGATGTAGACTTAGAGTGTACGATCATATACAAACAGAAACTGGTCCCATACTTGAAATCGTCGCGTCTAGCAGATCCTCGACCTCATGTGGATAACCGTGAACACCAGCCACTAAACGACATGAGACTTCAAGGAAACAATGCCTCTTAGATTTTGCAGGCTCCACCAGATGCACACAATTTCAAGCGCTTCACACAGATCGCAGTAGTTCTTTAATCACCATGAGACACTCTCCTCACACTAAAAAAATCCTTCACACTCAACAAAATAACACACTTATGCTAATCTATGTACAAATAATGTTTATCTAGGCTCTGACATATTCCTGGCCTTTCCGTGAGATACCAAAATAGAAATTGGGAGAGTTACCATTGCACAACAATTACACACAACAATTACACACAGAATAATAGTTTATATTACCTTAACACATCAAGATACAATAGGTATATATAGTTAGAGTGAGATCCAACTAACTCCAAATATGGAGTTGTAGGTTGAGAGAATATCTGAACAATCTCTTACAAGATCTCAACCCAAATCCCCAAACTTAATACAACATTAATGAAAGCATTATCTCTAACATTAAATCCCTTAGGGTTGGGATATGGGTTGATTTTCAGGCATCCTCCAAATAAAGACATAATAGGAGGCAAAGAATTCTCCAAAAAAGTAGGAATAACAACAAAGAAGAAAAAAAAATAATGACAAATGCCACATCATTGAGCAATCTCGTGGAAGATTCCTTCAACATTTTCCAGTGTGCCATCACTGCACTATAATCACACCTAATGGCTAAGGAAGGATTAGCTTTATGGTTTGGAAGTGACAAAAATAATTATAGTTATTAGAGTTAGGGTTGGATTAGGATTATTGTTATTTTTATTGGGATTTATTTTATAATAATAAGTAAGAAAAATTAAGTTCAATTCATAATAATAATTACTAACTTAATTTAAATTATAATTCAAATTCAAATTATAATTTAAATAAAAAGATAATTTAAATAATAATTACAATAAAATAACAATAATAAAAATAAATTTAAATTCAATTTAAATAATAATTTCAAATTCAATTCAAATAATAATTATAAAAGATAATTTAAGTTAAATTTAAAATAATAGGAATAAATCATATTTTTAATTTTTATATTATATAAGTATTTGTTGATGGTATAATAATAATAAACCATATTTTTATAATTAACTAATATTATAACTACAAATATAACTATATATTATATAACTAAAAATATAATTAGTACAGTCATAAATCACCATAAGACTTTTGTTTATTTTATTGGTTTTAGAATATGGTTTAACACTAGTGTGGTATTTATTCTTTTAAGTATATGAATTTTAATGAAAATTTTCTATGATTGTGAGATTTGCTTTGTTAATTCTCCCAAGTGACAAATAAAATCAATGAAAAAAATATAAAAATTAACTATCTATGTATAATTGTCATAGTTTGTATCATGGTGAAATGTATACACTCTATGATCCATGTGTGGTGTAGTTAAATGTCGTTATAACAATAATAAATCATCATCTACAAATTTCAAGATGATTTTCTATCTACGTCCTTAAAATGACTATAAATCATAAATCATCGTCTACAAAGTATAAAACAGATTGATTCCTTATCAATGTTCTTACAACAAATATAAATCTTTATCTGTAATGTATAAATAAAATAGAATTGTTATCAATGTCCTTAGAACAAATATAATTCATCATCTACAAAGTTCAAGAGGATTTACTGTCAATATCCGTAGAACAAGTATGATTCTAAAATTTCTTCTATGTAATACATCCCATAAATTCAAAGTTCATATCTTTCTCACAAATGAGACACTTCATTATATATATTTTTTAAACTTGGCCAAAATTTCTTTTTTGTAATGTGTTGAACACAAACCAACCTTGTCATGTGACGAACATAACTCAATGTTGCAATTTGATGAAAAAAATTGGACGTTGCAACGTGACGAATATAGTAAAGTTTCAATTTGACATATGTAGTAATGTCACAATATGAAAAACAATGCAACATTGCAATGTGGTGAACATAGCCAGGTCATGACAATGTGATAAGAATATCCATGTCGTTGCAATGTAACAAACATAGTAACATCACAATCTAATGAACAATGTAACATCACAATATGATGAACATTTCCCTTTCATCACAATGTCATGAGAATATCCTTATCCTCACAATGTGTCAAACATATCCTCACATTGTAATGTGATGCAAATATACTAACGTACGTCACAATGTGAAAAAAATTTCCAAACATCACATGTGATGAACATAGCCCATTGTCGCAATTTAATGTACACACATTTTTGTAATATGTCAAACACAAACCAACCTTTCCATGTGGTGTACATAACTCGACATTGCAATTTGATGAACAAAACAAGATGTTGCAACATGGAAAACATAGTGATGTTGCAATATGACAAATATAGTAATCTCACAGTATGATGAACATAGTAATGTCGCAATCTAACAAACAACACAATGTCACAATGTGACGAACATAGCCATTTTATCACAATCTGGCCAACATATCCCTGTTATCACAATGTGACAAACATAGTAACATCACCATCTAACTAACAATGTAACATCGCAATCTGACGAACATACACCATGTCATCACAATGTGATGAGCATATCCTTGTCCTCACAATGTGTCAAACATATCCTCACGTTGCAATGTGAAAAAAAGTATACGACCATCACAATGTGACAAACATTTCAAAATGTCACAATGGTGAGGAATATAGCCCATTATCGAAATTTGATGTACACACCCAATGTCAAAATGTGTCAAATATATCTCAACATTCCAATGAGATGAACATTTCTCGACATCGTAATTTCATGGACATAATCCACTATGGGAATGTGACATACCTATTCTAATGCCATAATGTCAACAAAAGAAACCCTACGCTGCAAGATGATGACTATAACCTTACAATGTCATGTGACAAACATAACCTAATGGAATAATGTAATGAACAAAACATTATCAACTTTCGACTGCAATAGTGCCATAGTAAACCATGGTTAAACATAATCAACATGATCCACCATAATCATCTCCACATGGTCTATGAAGGTCATCCATGGGCATGGTAGATTATAGTCATCCCTAGTCAACCATAGTCAACCATGTTTTCCGTCAACCATCATCAACCATGTTAATGGTCAACCATGATCAACCATACTCAACTTCAGTCCACGTCAAGCTCAACCATAGTTAACCATAGTTAACCATAGTATGTAATGTACCCCAATTTACCCAAAATAAATAAATAAATAATTATTAGTATGTTTTGGAAACATTACTTGTCCTAGTCTTCAAACAATGAAGTTATTAACAAAAAATGAACTACTATGAACCTCCTTCTCCTATTTATTAACTGACTTTGGCATCACCTTCCATCTTATAAATAGACACAATATAATTATATCTATACATTTATGGCATATAGAGGACGTTTAATCCTATAAACAATTTAACCCTCACCACTATGTATGGTCCCTTACTTGAATCACAGGCAATTTACTTTTATAAAAGGCCCGGGGTTAGGTCATGGCTTGTAAGCATTTAAAGGTGCTTAACTTTCGACTCATTCTAATCCTAACTGACCCTCCCCTTAGTCCAAATGAAGGTATAATGAACTAAATCATCTTAATTGAACAATGGCCGAGTCGTGATAGTGCATTAACACGACAACAAGTCTGAGGGTTTTTAACGTCGGTGGGCGTAATAACCCTCTTTCTAGTCTATTAATGGAGGCCCTGTGATTTCACATTCATAGTCCACCACTCACCCTGTATTCAACACACTTATGCCACCTTTGTTACATCACATGGTTGGATAGCACCATTACTCCTACTATCAGTCTGTGTAGTAATGGTTGATGCTCCATTGGGGTTCTCCCACATAGAGTTTAGGTTTTTGTTTCTTCCTTACACATTCATCCTCTACGATGGTAGTCAACACTCACGAGGTTTTCTCTAGTGAGATATCGAGGCTACCATCTTCTAAAGCAGTGGTTAAGATCTCGTTGTTGTTTGTGATGAGTAATAAAAGTCGAGAGGGATTTTGGTCATTCCATTATTTGTTATTTCTTATGGATTCTTTGTAAACAATGTCTTTCCTTCAAATATTTGGCTCTGTTGAAAGTCTCCTTTAGTCATGGGAAAATTTTCAATTTAGATTATCTTGGGTAACTCCTTAGATTCGTTTTAATGCGTAGTTATGAGAGAGATAGGATTATTATTATTGTCCGGGATTTGGACTTCCCTCAAAATTTCCTCTTCTACCCCAAGCGTAAACGTCTGGGTATAGGTACCAATTCTATAATTTAAAGAAGGATACCTTGACTATAAATTCTTTAGAATGCTTCTTGTGTATTACCGTTGAGAGCTTCTTACTTCTTAAGTTGCTTGTGTTTTATTTCCATTCGGATATAGCTTAGACGTTCATATCTCATGTAGTGTCACACATTAAGTTCTTTTCTGGAGTACTAATCAAAACTTTGTAGCCCTTAAGATGCTTTCGTAAGTCCCTAATAGGTTCTAGAGCTTCATTGTGTATTCATTTTTCTTTTGGGTCAAAGTTATAGAAAGTTACAGTGCTCATGGAGACATCCGTGCTTGTTTCGTATGAAGGTCTATGAAGTCTAAGCGTTCTTATAGATATTTCTTAGTTGAAGCATTAATTTTCTTTAATATGGAAACTATCATTCTTATTCTTTAAAGGATTGGTAACTGAGATCTAATGATGGGGCTCTGTGTTTACGAGGGTTCCCATCAGAAATCCATGGACCATTCTCCCCTCGACCTGGGACGTTTGTACAATCATATGCGACATAGGAAGAGACTCTAGTTCTCCCTGCCGTGAGTTGAGTACCATATTTCATTAAACTCTTCCTATCATTCATTATTCTATTAAAGTTTCTGTCCATTCTACTTTTATTATGCAATACTAATGTAACTTGAAAGTTTCCTTGCGGGGACTTGACCATGCATGGGTAGGTCTTGAGACTCACGGTCAAAAGCTCAAGGTATTTGGGTTTTGTTGTTACTCTTAAAGAATTTACCTAGGTGTTTTTTTTTTGATATAATTTTAAGCCGGAAGGGTGAGCGTCATAAAGAGAAGATTCTATTCAAGGGATAGCTCGGCATTGTATCTCTGTATTTTAAGTTCAATGGTTATAAGGGATTTTTACCTTATTAATGTATATCTGGTTGAATTTGCATGTGGTTAACTTTCATATATTTGAGTGTCGATTTTAGGGCAATACGGACAGTGACCTTTGTCCAACAATTTGGTCTCTTAATGAACAATTCTATAAAAACATATCAACATAATTCTATGGATAGTTATTATGTGATTTTTCTTCTTGGATCTTATGAAAATGAATTTCATCGATTTTCTAGTTTAATCCTGTACCCTTTACTCTTTCACACTATGTTCTGATTTGTATTTTGTTGTCTATTATATTTACAATCTGAATTACAATCATGCAAAGTAAGGAAATGAACTCATGTTTTATTCTAGGGGATTTATAAATGGACAAAAGCAGTCCTCGAAAGGAGAAAAACTGAAAATCGGACCTTTGTATAGATCGAACATATATATCGATATTCTATATTATGGATGTGTTACTCTATATGATTGTTCAATACTATATGCTTATATTGATATTCCAAACTTGTCTCTGACCCTACTTCGATACATGGTGAGGACTATGAATCTGTATAATTATTCATATTAGGTTATGATGTATAGATAGCCTATGTTTTGTACTTGTATATATAAACATAATTTTATATTGTTCAAACTAGATCTGGAAGGAATTCCATTTTAAATGTAGTAAGTCTATAAAGACTATTTTCTTCATTGTTTATGTATCCAAGTATTAAAAATGTAGCAACACTGGCTAGCGGTATAGTAGCGTGCTGCATAATTGACTTTATGCTGGTAAATACGATGAGATTATCAAAATTCTTCAATGGTATAGGGAGGATGCTATATAATCTATGGTAGTGCTATGTCAAAGGAAAAATGTATAGGTATATTCAATTATTTCCATATAGTTCTTGCTATCTGTAACTCCCTTATTATCATAATTGATTTATGGTTGGAATAATTTGTTTTCTTATACACTATGACAACATATTTACGTATAATTGTGTTTTGGTTCTGATCATTTAATTTTCATTTTAATCAATAAATCCTACACAAAGTACCAACTGCAATTGGATCTCTCTCTCTCTCTCTCTATATATATATATATATGTGGAAATATAAATGTGATATATACCATGGCTGGTTCAAAATCCAATGTTACATAGATGGTTAGCCCTAGGGAATTTAATAGGAATAAACATACACTGGATAGAGAATGCATTTGATTCGATTTACAAACATAGATAATTTTACTTTCTAGAAATTTAGTTACAGGAGAAACATTTATAGAATTTTGTTATATGTTATAACTTTACACAAATGACCAGATTTTATTCCTGAAATATTTCACATTAGTCTAATGAGATGCATTACATCCGGATATATATATATATATATATATATATAATCATTCAAACAGAGAGGAAAATATTAACATGTCGAACAGGTTAGCGGAAACAAGGGAACAACCGTTTCTCCAACCATAGAATAGGGCAGCAAAATCACTTGCCCAATTCATAGCTAGCCCGACCATGAATCCATGAGGACGGGCAGAAATCTCATTTTCATTGTAGCTTCAATTCCAGCCATTCCTCTTCTCCACTCATAGTGTTCATGACAAGGAAAACAAATCAATAATTCATTTCCCAACATAGCAGCAGCATCTGCCTCCTCCCATATATACTATTTATCAGATTTGCTGGTCTTCATTCCCTCCCTAGAGGAATTTTCAGCATCTTTCTAAATGCCCACAATTTCGAGTGCCAATGGCCAAATCGCGATTTTCCTTGTAGGAAATCAGCTAGGAGTTCAACATGATTTTATCATGGAGTCATGGTCAGCCTTCGGTGCTGTAAGTTTGTTCCATTTGTCCTCTTGCGATCAATATAAAATATTCTATTTTCATACAAATTTCATAGTCAAAATGGTTAGTTGGGTCAGATCAGGTCTCCCAATAATCAAAATAATTAATTACAATTATCAAATTGAATTTGAATTGCCATAAATGGAAAAAAAATTCCCAAATTTTTTTTTTTTTTTTTTTTTTTTTTTTTTTTTTTTTTTTTTAATTTCAAAATATTTTATTTTTGGGGATGTCACATCATTTCCCCTTAGGTAAAACATTGTCCTTAGTGTTAGTTCCTTTCTTGGAATAGGATTGGATGAAATTTATGCAAATCTCCCTCCAAATCCCAAATGGCCTCCTCAGGGATAAAGTTATTCCATTGCACCTTTAACTAGGCGACGGCTCTGTTCCAAAGTGTTATTTCTCTTCAGCCCAGAATGCGCAGGGGTTCCACACACAAATTTCGCCGAGGTTCCACACTAAGTCAATAATATGAGTAGGCTCATGAATATAATTTTTCAACAAGGAGACATGAAATACATTATGAATTCTTAGATTATATGGAAGTGCAGAAGTTGATATGCTATGGGTCCAATTCGAGCTAGTATCTCGAAGAACCCACAAAACCTAGGTACCATCTTGGCACAATTCCCTAAATTCAACAAGATTTTCAGGGCTTTGACTTTCAAATAAACACGGTCTCCTACTTGAAATTCCAAGTGTCTTCTTTTTTGATCTGCATAGCTCTTATACCTGTCATGTGCTTCCTTCAAGTTATGTTGTACCTTTCTTACCATGTTCTCCATTTCTTGGAGCATTGTTGGTCCAACCATGAGTCTGTCATTTGGGTTATCGGCCTAATTGGATTTGTACACTTTCTACCATACAATGCTTGAAATGGGCTCAACTTTGTTGAAGTTGGTACCCATTGTTATGTCAAATTCTACCAAGTGTAGGTGTCTTCCCACATGCTTTCGGTTTGTTCTTATACAGGTCTCCTACTTGAAATTCCAAATTAATGTTCTTTTACAGTCGCATAGCTCTTAAATACGTCGTAGCCTTTCAGGATTACTTGTTGTACCTTTCTTACCATGTTCTCCATTTCTTGGAGCGTTTCTAGTCCCAACCATGAGTCTGTCGGCCGGGTTATCCCAGCTAATTGAGTCATGCACTTTCTACCATACAATGCCGCAAATGGGCTCAACTTAGGTAGAGTTTGTTACCCATTGTTATATTCAAATTCTACCAAAGTCACCGAGTGAGTCTTCCCGATGCTCAGTTTTTGTTCTTCACGTTACAGCCACATATAATACTCCTCTATGATTTGGTTTGTCGCTTCGGTCTATCCATCCGTTTTGGATGATAACTTCATCTTGAGAATTCAAATTAGTATTATACATAAAAAATTCCTTCCAAAGGTGGATGTGAATTTTACGACTCTATCTGAAATCACCATTTTAGAGACCACCATGGATCCTAAGAAATTTCTTTTCATGGAAAATATTCGGCAATGTTTATATCTTCCCCAAAGTAGACTTTTACCGCAGAGGAATAAAAGTGTACAAACTAGGGTTTATTGATTATAACCATGATAGAATCATTCTATTTTTGAGTTTTACGCAAACCTGTTATAAAGTCCGGTGATATGGTCTCCCATTTCCATTACAGTGCTGTTATTAAGTACGTAATAGGCTAGATGGATCATGGTGCTTGGCCTTAACCTGCTTACAATCTTAGCACCTAATACTCTGATGTTTGATCATTCATGTTAGGCGATTAAAATAGTTTTCTAAGTGTTGTTATTGTTTTCTAGTAACTTGGATGGCCAAAATAAGGTTTCTTATGCATAGTCCAAAGCATTAATTTTAACTCTTGTTGAATCTGAGTATGTAAAGTCTATTTTTAAATAAATAATAGTCCCTTCTTGTCTATACTTAGATATGGTTTATCCTAATTTGTGGTCTTGTTTTGTAATTCTTCCATCATCTTATTGTAATTTTCGTCATTAATACCCGTCGTCCTTACCCTTTGTTCCAAATCACTTTTTGCCCTGCGTGTTGTCTCAAACCCATGGACTCTTTTGCTTAAAGTGTGCGCTGCTTTATTTTCCTTACCCTTGATATGTCGACCTCAAAGTCGAATTAGCTCAAGAAGGCTAACCACCTTGTACTTGTCTTGCATTAATATTTGGTTGGATGAACAGATATTTCACCCCACTATTATCAGTCAATAGTAGAAATTTTCTTCTCATTATGTAGTATCACCACGTTTTTAAGGCGTCTATTACTGCGGTAATTCCAAGTTATGGGTCACATAATTTATTTCGTGTTCTTTTAATTTTCGGGGCTCATAACAAATAATGTGTCCTTCATGAGTTAAATTCACTTAGTCATATTTACTTGCATCTGACACATCTGGTGAAGTGCTTTATCACGGGTACACTTCACTGCACGTTCAATATGGAGTGATTGTCAATAATCCCCTTGATTTGTTAAAACTATCTTGACACTTCTGACCCGATTAAACTTGGTTCCTTTCTTTTGTAATAGCATTGATAGGGTAGGCTATCATGAGAGAAACCCCTTCTATAAACCTCTGGGTAATATCGATTGATTTCATGAATGACGTATATAAGCTACATCATAGGTACTTCGCCATTCCATAATGGATTTGTCTTTTCCGGGTCTCTGACAATGCCTTATGCTGAAATTACATGTCCTAGATAATTGTATTTATTTTTTATAGAGTCACTTGTCCAAATTTATTGTCTAGGTTTGTGTTTCCTCGATGTTTTCTGAGAACTATTCTTAAGTGTTATCCATGTTCCTCCCTTCATTTTTGTAGACCGGAATATGGGTGATAAATGCTACCTGAAACTTGTCTAGTCTTGTTGAAAATATTGTTCATCGGACATAAAAGCGTGGTTGGTGTGTTAATTGAGTCACGAAGGTATGACTACAAAATTCATAGTGTCCATATCTTATCTGAAAATCTATTTTGTTTATGTCCCTCGTCTTTTTATCCTAATTTGATGATAACTTGATCATAAATCCAACTTTGAAATATCTTGGCCCACCTACTTGATCGAACAAATCATTTATCCTTGGTGAGGGGTATTTGTTCAGCAATAGTCATTGTTCAGTTTATATAATTGATACATGGTCTTAGAGTATCGTCTTTCTTTTTCTGAAGGGGTGAGTTTTAAGGTGAGACACTCGGTCACGATATACTCTTTGTCTAGAGTTCACCGTAATTGTATTTTTTAGTGCAATCAATTCTGGTAGACTCATTTGGTAAAGTGCTTTTGAGATAGGGATGAACTTCGGTGGTAGATGCATGGAAGTCTATTTCCCTTCTAGGAGGTAATTCTAGTATCTCATCCACAAACATGTCTCACAGATTCCATTAGAGGATAGCAATGTCTTCTTCTAACTTTGGCTTATCTTCTTTTCTAATAGATTCATCACTTAGATGGCATGAAAACTTGACATCACTTTCTAACACATTTCTTGAGTTGCATCGTTTAAACTTGTCTAAGCGATACAAGTTTTGGTATGCCTTGGATTGTTGTTCTAATGGTGCCAAATCATCTTTATAGCTAAGTATCTTTGTCTAACAATCTAGTAGTGCTGTGATGTTTCAACAATCCATCCCAATAATCATATTTTAAGATCCTAGTGGTAGGATATTCAGATTTGTTCTTATATTTTGACCATCTAAGTTGAACTCAAAATCGAAATAAAGTCAACTACTTTCCTTTAGTACAGTTTCTAATTGTACAAGCCATGATTTAGCGTGATTCAGTTTCTTAAGTTCATTTGACTCTACCACATCAGGAGTAATATAATGGCGTGGCTCGGGATCAATTAAAATAGAATTAGAGTGTTATTGATTTTACCTTCTATTTCTACCACAGAGGATTGGTGGTCAGTTTTTCGACCATCTATGGCTGCATTTATCCGATGTGGACTTCTTCCCAAGTCACCTACTGTCGAGGCTTCCAGCAAATTATGAACAGCGGTTACGTTTGATGAGGAAATCAGCGTGTCTGAGTTCCTCCTTAGATGGGGCTCTCCACATTCCCAACACCTTAATGGCTCGCGGGGCGTCCCCAAACTTCTTCATTCCCGAGTTTACTAGTTTTACCCTTTGCCCTTGCGTGTGACCGGATGATTGGGTGAAAATCCTTTCTTGGAAAACTTTTTTTTTTTTTTTTTCTATTTCTTTTTAAATTTGTTCCACTGATTCATTTTTTCTTATTTCTTATCCTTCCAAGCTTTGGAAAACTCTACCCACTCTTTATACCTGATCATAGCATTTGTGCTTTCCTGACTACTTCATTGAAGGATTTGGGGTTGTCAAACTCAATTACGTCCCAATAAGCATGTGGTAAGATAGTAGAATCGTGGGTACACCTTATCCTCTCGTATGTATGGTACGAACCTTATTAGTTCCATAAATTTATTTATAGGTCCTCCATCATCATCGTCCAAGTCATAGCTCATAAAATTCTTTGTCTTCCTTTCATAATAGCTTTTAGAGGTATTGTTTTTTTAAAATACTTCTTAAAGTCGGACCATTTCAAATTTGTTTCTCCTTTGGTCCCTTGGCCAATTCCGGGTCTTGCAGATGTTGGCCTTCCCTTCCAGTTGAATGGCCATTCTAAAGCTTCACATGTTATTTGGAATAATTGTAGATCTGAGTATTTTTGCACGAATGTCAACAACCATGCATGAAGCACCCTCTATCTAGATTCTCCATCAAAGGTAGTTAGTTTAATATTTTTAAATTCACCTTCAAAAGGAATTGGTCTCGTGTTTTCTTTTAAATGCGGTTTTATTTTTGTCTTATTTGAAGGTGTTCCCTTGAGACAAAGGCACTTCTCAACACTACGTTTCGGCCGAGTTCTTGGGAGGCTCTTTAAGCGTTGATATCTTCCTCATGGTTATCATCTTTTTGGGATTTTTCTTGGTCACTATACTACGCAGCGGGACTTCATTTATCTCTTGTTGTTCTGCGTACTTTCTTCAATTTTTCATTTAATAGGCTTTGAAAATGCATGGATTCGACAATGAGATTCCTCACATTGTTTCTAACACCTCCATGGGTGAGCTTCCATCACTATTTTGTATTGGATCTCCATGAGGTCCCTATTATGGATTTCCTTTACAACTTGATTACGCACCCTCCTGAGTTGCCATAATTATCACAAAACATAAATGGCTTTATGTTTGTAATCATAAGATTTATTAATTTTACATAAATCGAAATATATACTAAGGAACTAATAGCCAATGCATTCGGGCCCAATATTTGTAACTTTTTCTCGATACCATATGTAATGTACCCGATTTACTCAAAATAAAAAAAAATTATTAGTATGTTTGGAAACATTACTTCTCCTAGTCAGATTCAAACAATGAGGCTATTAACGACAATTGAACTACTATGAACCTCATTCTCCTATTTAATAACTCACTTTGGCATCACCTTCCATCTTATTAATAGAAAGAATATAATTATATCTATACATTTATAGCATATAGAGGACGTTTAATCCTATAAACAATTTAACCTTCACCCCTATGGATGGTCCCTTACTTGAATACGAAACAATTTACTTTTATAAAGGAGAAACTCAAGGGTTAAATTGACTTGTAATCATTTAAAAGTGCCAGCACCGACTCACTCTAATCTATGCGACCCTCCCGTGGTCAACTAAAAGGATAGCAGACCTAAATGATCTTAACTGAACAATGAGAAAGTCGTGATAGTGCATTAACTCAACAAGAGGGTTTTTCTGTCAGTCACACTTAATAACCCTTTGTCCATTCTATTAATGGAGGCCCTACAAGTTCGCATTATGAGGCCACCACTAACCCTATATTCAATACACTTATGCCACCTCTTTTATGTCACATGGTCATATAGCACCTTCATACTCCTACTATCAGTCTTTGTAGTAATGGTTAATGCTCCATTGGGGTTCTCCCACCTAGAGTTTAGGGTTTTGTTTCTTCCTTCCGCATTTCTCCTCTGCGATGGTAGTAGGCACTCTGAAGGTTTTCCCCTCGTGAGATATGCAGGAGCTACCCATCTTCATGGTAAGTTATGATACTCTCATCGTTGTTTGATGATGAGTATGAAAAGTCTAGAGGGATTTTGGTCATTCCGGTATTTGTTATTTCTTACGGATTCTTTGTAATGAATGTCTTTCAACTAAAGGTTGGCTTTGTTGAATGTCTCCTTTAGTCATGGGGAAATTTTCAATTTAAGTATACTGGACTGCTCCTTAAGCTTTAGGTTTTTTAAATCTTTGTAGTTATAGAAGGCAGGGATTATTATTATTGTCCGGGGTTTGGACTTCTCCTTGGAATTTCCTCTACTACCCCAAGCATAAACGTTTGGCTATAGATACCGATTCTATAATTTAAAGCAAGATACCCCAAATGTAAATTCTTTAGAATGCTTCCTGTGTATTATATGTTCAGAGCCTCTTACTTCTTAAGTTACCTGCGTTTTATTTCCATTTGGATATAGCTTAAAGCGTTTGTATCTCATCGCCAATTATTAAACACGTTAACTTCACATGCGGAGTAATAATCAAAACTTTATAGCCCTTAAGATGATTTTGTAAGTCCCTAACGGGTTCTAGAGCTTCATTGTGTACGCATTTTTCTTTTAGGTCAAAGTTATATAAAGTTATATTACTCATGGAGACATGGATTTCTTGTTTCGTATGAAATTCTATGAAGTCGAAGCGTTCTAATAGATATTTCTTGGTTGAAGCCTTAATTTTTCTTTAATATTGAAACTATCATTTTTATTCTTTAAAGGATTGGGAAACGAGATCTAATGATGGTGCTCTGTGTTTACGAGGGTAACCATCAGAAGTCCCTGAACCATCCTCCCCTCGACCTTGGACGTTTATACGACCAGATGCGTCAGAGGAAGAGACTCGAGTTCTCCTATCGTGAGTTGAGTACCATATTTCATTAAACTCTTCCTATCATTCATTATTCTATTAAAGGTTACATCCACATTCTACTTTTTATTACAATACTAAATATAGCAGAAGAAATTCCTTGCAGGGACTTCGATCGTACATAGATTTGGGCGCAAAGTCTTGGTCAAAAGCTCAAAAGGTATTAGAGTTTTAATTTGTTACTCTTAAAAGAGTACCCTATGTTTTTTTATTCCTTTTTCTGATGTAATTTTAAGCTGGAAGGGTGAGCGTCATGAAGATAAGAGTCTATTCAAGTGATAGCTCGGCCCTATATCTATGTATTTTAAGTTCAGCGGTCATAATGGATTTTTACCTTATTAATGTATATATAGCTGAATTACATGTGGTTAGCACATATATTTAATTATTCAATTTTAGGAAATAGGCATTGATAGCGTAGAACAGTTGGTCTCTTAATGAACAATTCTAGAAAAGATATCAACATAATTCTAAGGATAGTTATTAGTTATTTTGTATGGATTTTTCTTCTTGGATCTTATGGAAGCGAATTTCATTGATTTTCTAGTTTTAATCATGTACCCTTTACTCTTTCGCATTGTTTTTCGATTTGTAATTTATTGTCTATTATATTTACAGTCCAAATTACAATCGTGAAATGTAAGGAAATGAACTTATGTTTTCTTTTAGAGTTTATATATGGAAAAAAATAGACTCCTTGAAAAGGAGAAAAACCCGAATATCATACATTTGTATAGATCTAAACATATATATCAATATTCTATGTATGGATATGTTACTCTATATGATTGTTCAATATTGTATGCTTATATTGATATTCAAAACTTGTCTCAGCCTACTTCGATAAATGGTGAGGACTATGACTCTATATAATTATTTATATTAGGTTATGATGTATAGATAGCCTATGTTATGTACTTATATATACAAATGGAATTTTTATACATTCTGAATTAGATCCAGATGGAATTTCATTTTGAACGCAGTAAGTCTATACATATTGATTTCTTCACTATTTATATATCCAAGAAGTATTAAGCTGTGTAACACTATTTGCGGTATAATAGCATTACTTCACATTATTGACTTTCATGTAGTAAAGTCTGATGGAATTATCCAAAAAATTCTTCGATGGTACAATGAAGGGATGCTATGTATATGGTAGTTATACGTAGGAGGAAAAAATGTATGGTTATGTTAATTATTTCCATATGGTTCATGTTATCCTGTGCTCCTTATTATCATAGTTGATTTACGAGTTTGGAATGAATTTGTTTGTCACGTATGCTATGTCAACATATTTACGTATAATTGACTTTTTGGTTGCAATCGTTTTAATTTTACGTTTAATCAATAGAAGCCCTCATAGAAATTATAGCTGCAATTGGATATATATATATATATAAATGTGATATATACACAAACTTTTTCAAATCCAATCATGCATAGATGGTTCTCCCTAGAAATTTAATGTGAATGGCTTATACACCTCTAGGATAGAATCATTTTCATATTCATTTAAACATAGATAATTTTGCCTAGAAATTTAGTTATAGGAGAAACATTTCTAGAATTTTTTCGTATGTTATAAAATTTACACAAATGACCATATTTCATTCCTAAAATATTTCACATTAGCATAATGAGATGCATTACATTGGATATATATATAATCATTCAAAACAAAGAAGGAGAATATTTACATATCTGAACCAGTTCGTGCAGAAGGTAAATGGAACAACCAAGTTCCTTCCAACCATAGAACGGAACAACAAATATACTTGCTATTTTCACCACCTATCCTGACCATGAGTCTATGAGGGTGAACTTGAAAATCTCCTCTTGACTAATGTCCTTCAATTCCAACCAATTCCTCTTGCCTCACACTCACATAGTGTTCATAACAACAAAGGAAAAAATCATTAGTCTCTCTTCCCGGCATGCTTGGCGTTAATCACGCCTCCTACATATCTTGTTATCAATTTACACAGGTCTTCTTTCTTTCCCTTGGGAACATGACTTTCTAAATCCCTGATTTTCAAAGAGCCAATGGCCAAATCACTAATTTTCCACTTGTAAAAAAAATCAGCTCTAAGAGAGGTGGTTCCAACATGTTCCCCCACTCATGGAGTCATGGTAAACTAAATTTAACATGGTTGTTCCATTTGTCACTCTGCCGATCAATATAAAATATTATGTTTTCCTTACAAATTGTCATAGTCAAATGGTTAGTTGGATCAAATCAGGTTCTTCCTAGCAGTCATAATAATTAATTACAATTATCAAATTCAAATTTGGTGCCATAAATGGCAAGGTACCAGAATTTGAATTTACTAAAACGGAATAAATTTTGACAAATTTAATTTCAAAATATATATATTTTTGGGGATATCTGATCCAACCATGGTCAGAGTTCAAGCCATAGTTTTTGGGGATGTCACAGTCAACCATGGTCAAGTTCAACCATAGTAGACCATACTTTTTCTCATGATCAACAATAGTTAACAATAGTTAAGGTAATGGCCAACCCTATTCATAGTTAAGTTCAAACATAGTGAATGCCATCCATAGTCATGGTCAACCATGATCATGGTGAGCGATGGTCATCTATGGACAACATCCGTCAAACATGGTTAACCATTGTCAACCATGGTCAACCATGGACATGGTCAACCGAGGTCAACAATAGTGAAGGTTATTGTCAACCATGGTCAACCATAGCCAACCATATTAAACCAAAGTAAACTGAGGTCTATCAAAGTTAACCATGGTCGTGATTAGTGTCATGGACAATAATTGTCAACCATGCTTTATTGTTTTCAACCATGTTCAACCATGGTCAAGCTCAACCACAATCAACCATGGTCATGGTAATGCATGACCATGGTCAACCATAGTGAACAATAGTTAACAAAATTCAAAGAAGGTCTATTGAATTTAACCATGGTCTTGGTTAACCATAATTAAGCATGGTCATGGTAAACCAAGGTTGACTACAACTAACCATGGTCCTGGTCAACCAAGGTCAACCATATTTAACCATAGTCAACCATAGTCAACCAAAGTGTAACAAAGTTAACCATGGTCATTTTCATGGGCAAACATAAGAAACCATGGTCATGGTCAAACATAAGAAACCATGGTCATGGTCTACCATAGTCAACCATGGTCATGGTCAATTATAGTGAACAATATTCAAGGTCACCATAGTCAATCATGGTCATTTTCGATAAATGTGTTAAAGTATTAATACTTTAATTTATGCATTTGAGTGATGTCAATGTATACTTTAATGTATTAATACACTATTATTGTATTAATAATTTAATAAGTTACATAATACATTAATGTATTAGTACTTTAATTTATGGATTACAATACCGTAATAATGTGTTACTAAATACATTAAGGTCAATGTATTAATACTTTACTAATATATTTATTAATGCATTTAATGTCCTAATGAATTTAATGCATTTATTGATGTATTTAATGTACTACTTCATTAGTGTATTAATACTTTAATGTAAATTAATACTTTAATTTATATATTATTATTATATACTACATTAATGTAATACATTGCATTATAATATATTAATAGACCATTAATTTATATACATTAATATAATACATTAATACATTATTAGTATATATTACATTAATGTATTAATTAATTAATACATTAATGCTTATCTCGAGGGTAGAGGACATGTCTACGATCAACTAGCAAGAACCATTTCACTTTTATAAAATGGTTGTTGCTTCTAATTACGTCGATAGGTGTATACCTATTGGAAATGGGTACATTTAATCATCTTTTAATTGTAAATTCTAATCTTATGGCTATTAATTGAACATGTTGGCATATTCTTCGTCGTTCTTGTAAATCAATTAATGAGGTTCAATGTCCATAACTTCCTTGTATTTTTGGATGCATCTATTTAATTTTTAACATTTACTTAATCATATTAAAAAACTATTGTCTAGCCACCTTATTGACACATTTAGGTGATCAGCAAATATTAATATGTATACAAATATTTATTGACATGTTTGAGTGATTTCACTACCTCAGGCCTCATTGCCACAAATTTCATATTGAAGTAGGTGTTTCATTTTGATTTGAAGTGTTCCCACATTTCATTTTGATTTGAAGCTTGATGCCACGTTTTTCCGACATATGGAGGGATGAGGATATGCGAGAAGACAATTACATGGATGGATGTGTTTCATTTTGATTTGAAGCTCAATGCCACGCTTGGATGAAATATGGAAGGATCAAAATATGTGAGAATACATGGATGGATGCTGCTAAAGAACACTCCAACGACTCCAAGCATGCATGTGAATAGGTAGACCAGAACTGTAGCGGTTAGGTTTTGAAAATATTGTTGGATCCATGGCCTTCTGCAAGGCACTAAAACTGATTGTTCGACTTAAAATCAAGTGCATATAGTCAACAAGAAGCCTCAATACCGAGACAGAACAAGTAGAGGCAAAATTCCAATGGACAACAATGGGTGATGTTGGATACGATTTCAAGTAATATTTGGTTTTTCTTGATAGAATTCGATATATGAAAACTAAGCACATGAACTTGGGTATTTGGGAGGGTATATGCATGCCATCAGAAGACTTGGATACTAAATTTATGAAAACTAAATCATCGTTGTGGATACCCTCTCTCGAATGGGAAGACTTATGTGTATACCATGTATGCACAAACTGATATATGAAGTTTTCTGCGAAGGACAATTCGAGAAGCTCCGAGGAAAAGGAAAGACAAAGAATTCAACATGCTAACCATCTCGAAACTCCTTCATTTTCAAAGAATTCATACATTAATTCTCCTTTCTGCAAGTTTTGATCTCCAGGTAAAGGTTGTTAGGCAGTGGAATAAAAACAAASCATAAAGAAAAAATAAAACTAAGAACATCAAACTAAACACAACACAACAACAATCACACAATCAACACAGTGATTTATGTGGAAACCCAATACAGGAAAAAACCATGGGAAATGATTATCGGTATTCGTATTATTCAAGGGAGAATTACAATAGCCAAGACAAACATACAACCATCCTCTCCTCACATACACACTGCACTCCATAGTATTGTGTCTTTATCACAAACTCTACACACATTTGACTCTCACCTCTATGGGTATGCTCGTATATATAACATCTCTCAAATAGTTAGACTAACCGATTATAATTAGATCCACCAGTTACACAAATTGTTCACAAAATCATGCATGCATGCACATTCCTAATATAGTTTCATGCATGTGCATGTGACTGCATGGGAAATTCATGACAACAATTTACCTCATATACCATGCCCAAATTTATTCATCACCTTTCTAGAAATCCAAGAAAATCCAAACACCATCATAGCTTTGCAACTTCTCTAACAATATTGTTACGTGAACATGTCTGCACGATTCACTCTAGTATGGACCATTCTGCATCCATCAATAATCTATCTTATAAACCGATGCACTTGTCCATTTTGATACGTTGGATTGTTAGTCAAATGCACAACACTTTGACTAGCACGAAACACCACATCATGTACCTTTCCAAACTTACCCAATAGATCCTTGAATTCTTGCAAGACATAATGTGAGGTAGGTCTCATCTTGTCCAAATCTCATAGAATCATAACCACCGACTAAATCAGTACAACCATTGTAGGAGATACTTGTGCTTCTGTGTTTGAAGCACCCATTTCCATGCTCTTCACCTAGTTTTTCCATGTGTCTACCGACAAGACCAATTGCATGTGAAATGTTAACCATTCCCCATCACAATCATCAAACTTCCTACTGGCATATATTAAATAATCAAGACATATAGCCCTTTTCTTCTTCATCGGTTAGGACATAAACCTAAACAAAAATTACAATGGAAAGCCAAAGGGATTTTATAGTTTTCACATTATTCATACCGAATTTCGTGAGTATGTTCACCACATACTTATGTTGTGATAACCAATCTTACCATATTCCCTGTCTCTGTGTATTTCCATGCCCAAGATTTATTTTTCTTCTCCCATATCCTTCATAACAACATCCTAACCAACTGAGCCAACCTGTTGACCTGAACCATGATTTTTCTTGCAACAAGCATAACATATAACATCAAGCTAATGAATATACCATAGACACAATGGTTATACTCTCTTCTTGTAAAATTTGGCTCACCATGAAGGAATCAAAATCTTCTACCATTTTCATGTCATGCTTCAGGCCATACAATGATTCTTGAGTTTTCAAACAAATCTTATGTTGTGATTCTAAACTAACCCTTATATTTGTTATAAATACATCCCCTTATCCAAAAAAACTCCATGTAAAATAGTTTTAACATCTAGTTGTACTAACAAAACTAGTGCTAACACAACATGAATAGATTCAACAAGATTTTAACAACTAGTGAGAGACTTTCATAGAAATCAATACCTTC
>SNQJ01S0001417.1:67005-91421 GCA_010110895.2 Picea sitchensis | reverse complement strand
TAGCTAATTGCCTCTTGGACCATTTCTTTTTCCTAACAATTCAGGTTTTGCAAACCATCTTTTTACAAACCGTCCTTTCGACGTTCACCAGCGCTAATAATAATCAATATATATAGCCAATCCAGAGCGCCGTTTAAGTCGGAGCCATGCATCCATGACGCATGCAGCCTATCATTTTATGTATGTATGAATGGTTATGCATCCGATTCTCCTTTGGATGACGTCATCAAGGGTACATCATTAATGACCTGCACAAAATACGAAGCCTAATAAGCTCGATGGATATCTGTACGGGTTGTGGTCTCTTCTATGTACACGTCACGTCAAATATATGCCTATGTGTATATTTCTTAATATAATAAATGTCTTGATAATGTGATAAGATTGATTGTTTGAAAACAAAAAAATTTAATTTAAAATGTATTAATATTTTTTTTTAATTTTATTAAATTTATTGTCAAGAATTTTTTTTAAATTTCAATATTTAAATTTAAAATGTTAAACTTATTTTTTAATTTTTATAAATTTAATTTTAGTTATTAAATTATAAAGTTTTTATTTCAGTATTATTTAATATTTAAATTAAAAAATATATATATATTTTATAAGTTTAATTTTACTTATTAAATTATGACGTTTTTATTTCAGTGTTATTTCTTATTTATTTATTAGTGAAACATATTCATATATTTTCATTCATTTAGGTAAACAAGAAAATTTATTAGTGAAACTTATTCATATTTTTCATGCATTTAGGTAAACAAAAAATTATTTTTAAAATTAAAAAATACTTGTTTAATTATTTTATGTAGATAATTTATTATTNTCATATATTTTCATTCATTTAGGTAAACAAGAAAATTTATTAGTGAAACTTATTCATATTTTTCATGCATTTAGGTAAACAAAAAATTATTTTTAAAATTAAAAAATACTTGTTTAATTATTTTATGTAGATAATTTATTATTATATATATTATTTAAATCTAATATTTAATATTTATAAATTTTGTCTAAAATTATTAAATTATTTTCAATACAATTTATAATTGAAATTTATATCTTTTAAAATAATGTAATATAAATTATAATAAATATAAATTTAATATTTAATAAATTTTATGTAAATAATTTATTATTATATATATTATTTAAATTTAATATTTAATATTTATAAATTTTGTCTAAAATTATTAAATTATTTTCAATACAATTTATAATTTATAATTGAAATTTATATCTTTTAAAATAATGCAATATAAATTATAATAAATATAAATTGTGTTCAATGCTATCAATAAAGGAATTAAACTATAAATTAACTTGACCTTAAATGTACTTTAAGGTATCATATTTTATTGTTATGAGAAAATTTCATAACAAGAACATCAATATGAAAAAAAAAAAAAAAGAAGAACATGTATGTTTTGTTTTAAAATTTGGTTGCAGCTAAACTAAAGATAATACAAGGAAAAACATAAAAACATAGTAGTCATGTTTTAGTTGTTATATAAAATTCAGAAATTTTAAGGAATTCGTATGAATGTGATTACAAAGTATATCTATCATACAAACTTGTTATGCCAAGCATTATCACATGTGTCAAGCGTTATTATATGAGCATTATCACATGAAATTGTTGAAGTTGTTTTCAAGGTTATACTTATTTGGAAAACTTAGGAAATAAAACCTAAACCTAGATCTTAAAAAGACCAATTCAAACGCAGTTCACTCTTATAAGGTACCCACATTGTTTTGTCATTATTATTAAGGGTTGTATAATAAAATCTATTTGTACTTACAATGTGGAAAAAATACTTTTACTATAGATTCTTGCAATCATCTATTTATAAAAAAAATAAGGCAAATATAGGTGATAGGTAATATGATGAATAATTATCCTTAAGTTATAAATACATATTCTCTTTCTTTCAATATTCACAAAACATTGTCTCTCTCTAAGTGATGTAGGTGATATGATGAATAATTATCTGCAAGTTATAAATACATGTTATCTCTCTTTCAATATTCACAAAACATTGTCTCTCTCTTTTCAATCATTTATATTTTCAATTATTTTTTCATGGAATTCATGACATATTGGTTTTTATTGTAAAATGGAAACTTTTTAAGATTTTGTTTTAATTTGTAAATCTTTTGATCATATCTAAAAATGTTAACTATATTTAAAATATCCATGAGAGAGATCCAACGAAGATACTATCGAATAAAGCATGCAAAGATGTGAATGTTTTTCAATTAAAGTGCATCCCAACTTCTTAGGTTATTAACAAAGCCTTGTAATAGAAAACAATGAGTGTACACAACTTTTAATAAACACTATTATCTTTAAACTATTATGTGCTTATTGTTGAACCATAGCCGGAGGATAGAACTAAAGATATCCAACAACTAAGTGAAGATAAGAAAAATTTAAAAAATGGTTATATTGTACAATTGCTCATGAAGGAAGTCAATAGGGAGGTTGGACACTTGAGAGTTGTATGGATGGAACATAAAAGTTGAGTAGGTTGACGTTACAAAGAGAATGTCAAACTCCTCCAAGTGAGTTGTACCTGAATTGTCTAATATGTTTCATCTTTAATTTTCATTTATTTTACAATGTTTGAAACATTGCTTTCATAATGATTTATTTGTTACTTTTGGTTATCTATCAAATATGATGCAATTCCAAATTAAACTATAGTAAGTCTATAATTTCTAAATACTACATATAATATAAAAAATAAAAAAAAATATTATAAACTTGTTCATATTATTACATAAATAACATTAAACTTATTATATATAAATTTTATATAAGAAAACAAATAATACTATAACCCTTTCTATATTATTACATAAATAACATTACATTTATTATATATTAACTTTTATAATACTATTATTATATATTAAATNAAAAAATGGTTATATTGTACAATTGCTCATGAAGGAAGTCAATAGGGAGGTTGGACACTTGAGAGTTGTATGGATGGAACATAAAAGTTGAGTAGGTTGACGTTACAAAGAGAATGTCAAACTCCTCCAAGTGAGTTGTACCTCAATTGTCTAATATGTTTCATCTTTAATTTTCATTTATTTTACAATGTTTGAAACATTGCTTTCATAATGATTTATTTGTTACTTTTGGTTATCTATCAAATATGNAAAAAACTATTATTTTTATAATAAATAAGATTTTATCTTTACCTTTTTTTATATTTGTAGTATTAAATATTATATATTAAAATTTATATATTTTAAATATAAATATATACATATTTATATATGGAAGAATAATATAAACTTTATAAATATAAAGTATATAAAAAAAAAATAGAGGAAACATATAAACTTAAAATATGTACTTAGAGACATGTATCGAGGGAAGATAGATGGTGTTTTAGGGGCTTTATGTAAGGTCTTTACTTATGGATGGTAGTGGGCACACTTTTTAGATGGGTAGAAAGGGTTGAGGTAAAAAGTTGCAATGTGATGGCAGCGTACACACTGTTTAGGTGGGTAGAAAGGGTTGATTTAAAAGGTTGCAATTTCAAACATTGTTTCTTTACTCAATGAACCGAGTGGTGAATAGTTCCATGTTTCTATGTTTCCCTTATACAAGTTGAGACACTTTGAGGGTATGAGCCAAACATCATCCAAATAGTGAACCAACTAGGGGCATGAACCAAACACTCAATTTCAAATACATTCATTTTAATTACAATATTTGTATAATCTCAATTAACAACATTAATATGAAACGTCCTCCAAAGCTTTTATAATCTCAATTAACAACATTAATATGAAACCTTATGTATTATGGACCAGAGTCCTTGGTGTTTCCCTTTCCATTCCCAATGCCTGGTTAGCTCATCATAATCATAGTGTAGAAATCATGTTCAAAAAATAACAAACCAAAAAGTGTGTACCTTATTTCTACAAATGTAATTGTATTTTGCATATTTGCGTTCTACTAGCTCATCATAATCATAGTGTAGAAATCATGTTCAAAAAATAACAAACCAAAAAGTGTGTACCTTATTTCTACAAATGTAATTGTATTTTGCATATTTGCGTTCTACTTTAAACACAGTACCTATATTTTAAAGATCATTCAGTGATCTATGGATGAAATGAGAGATGGAATTTGGCCCAACCTATTTTCTGTGATAGTCGAAGAGTCGACGATCCCTATCACAAATGGTAGAATGGGGCACAATGTCACAGAAGCAATGTAGGTGACAACCACAGAGTGTATTGGTTTTTAATGTAGTCATGTAAATACCAATACACTTCAATTTCTAAATATTGTAAAATTTATATTTCAATTTCAAAATATTGTGAAATTTATAAAAATGATCTCCCAATCTTTATAATTATTAGAAATATATATTGGATTAGGTATGATAGATTTTTTTCCCAAATGATTAATCAAAGAGTCCACAACTTATAGAGGATTAGTTTACAGTGTATATATGAGTGTATGATTAGTTGAATTTAGAAAGCATTTTGTGGGGAATCCCCTCGAGCATTGCTAAATGAAACCCAACCTTGAATTTCACTTAACAAAATGAATAAACACGATACATTTAACACGTTTTGCATAGCTAATGGAATTCACTAAAACAATTTTTACATCTTAAAGTAGGATTCAAATGTCAAAAATACTAAAACATTTCAAGCTAATCGCTTCGTAAATTAATAGAACATGAACATTATGCAAGTTTTAGAGGGCTTACTGATTGTAATATGACTATTTTAACATCTTTTGGTGGAATTTAGCAGTAAAAAGACTTGTACTTTTTTTTAGCTCAAATGCAATGCTAATGAGACTTCGCCCAAAAATCTCAATAAATGTAAATGCTTATCTTATCCAAGCTTTTAGTAGTGATTGTCGAGCCTCGACCGAATAGATTGCACCCCAACTGCAAAGGTTGTAGAGGATTGGGACTAAACCTGCAAAGGACTACTTTCCAAAACTTCATTCATAGAATTTCAAACATAACTCGTCATTTTCGAAGAATAATGACCACACTACAGCCGATGTGTCAGGCATGGAGACGTACGACATCACGAGGTGCAAACAACAAAGAATTTAACGTATTAGGAATCAAATTTTCACAATTCAAGAATAATGAAAGTGCATAATTTTCTTCATTCAAAGAGCTAGATATTCACAAAGATAATGAGCTAAGAGAGCTCAAGATTCTTAAGAACAAACCTTGTGTGAAAATCGATACTAATACAGACCTAATGATTCAAAATACGAAATCTTTACTCTCATCCAGTTAAAATATTATTAGAAGATCGAACCTAAATACTCAGAATGTCACTGAATCATCAAGTGCCTCCACGCTAAGCTTCATCGACGGGGTTTTCACGAGAATAAATGTCTATGCTACTAAAATTAAAGTGTTGAAGATAAAGACTCTCTGTGACGTATGTACACTGCAGAACAAGGCCTAGACACTTTCAAACCCTTGTTCTATTTTATGGTGTCTTTTATATTAATTTGATATATAGATCACTTAAATGAACATTGTTGTTGATTCTATTTTATCATTATAAGAAGAGATGAAAAAAATCGTTTGCACCTTGGAGGAGAAACTCTCTCTAAGTTTCATGGACATTCATGCTAACCTTTCAATACATTTAGTAGGAGATATTGAATTAGTTGGTGTCTAATGACTAAATGGATATTTTTCTTAAAAACCCTGCATTTGTAATGCAAAATACATCTTCCAAAGCTTCAATAGAAGGATGATATATTTTTCTAAAATCATTCTAATTTGAAAATTAGTACATAAATTCGCAATATGTTTAATGTTAATGCACTACTTATATAAAACCAAAAACATGGTAGAAAACAAAAGAGATTTTTTTTTCAAAAGAGAAATGAAAACTTATCACAATACAAAGAATAATCATAAAATGATTATTTCACAATAAATACATTAAATACGACCAAAATGTTTTATCGTCTTACTTTAAGTCAAAGTATAATCATTATTTTCCAATAAATAGATTATACATAACCAAAATATTTTATAGTAGACTTTGTTTCATGCTTTACAAGATTTGATAATATTTTGTTGATAGGAAAATTGTTTATAAAAAAATACAAATGAGAGAGAGAAAATAAATAATTGTTATATAATTTTGATGCAACAAAATATAAGTGAACTTGTATGAAAAAAAAAAAATACATGAAGAAATAAAGATATTTTAAAAAAAAAAAATTGAGGAAAAACATTATTTTATAGTTTTCCTCTAAAAAATATTACACTAATATGAATTAAAAGAATGAATATTAGATCAATATCATGTAACTTCATGATTCCTAGAGTTTAAAATACATGTTGATACATTACACTTACACCCTCTAATATATGTTAAAGACATGTTGATACATTACACTTATACCCTCCAATATATTTTATCATGTAACTTAAAAATATTACACTAATATGAATTAAAAGAATGAATATTAGATCAATATCATGTAACTTCAAGACTAGATCAATATTAGTTTAGGTTTAGTGTATTATACCTTCTTAAAATTTGTAAATTTTATTTATAAGTTTTATTTATTTTACTTTTATTAGTCGGGCATTCTCATTCTCTCATTTAGAGAGTATGCTAGTAAAATAGTAATATATTCAACTTAATGTATTTAGTAATACATTATTATATTAATCTAATTTATACATTACATTAATATATCAATGTATCATTACATTATTAATATATTAATAATATTATATTATATTTTTAATTTGTCAATTAATGACAAAATATATACTTTAATGTATTAATAAGTTATTAATAGTTTAATGTATTACATTATAAATTAATGTATTAGTACTTATAGATATAGATTATACTAATGTGAAATTACTAATACATTAATTTATGATGTTAAATATTATACTATTAGTACATTAAAGTATATATTGTTTCATTATTGATTGATAAATAAATAATGAAATATAACATTATTGATACAATAATAATGTAATGATACATTGAGATGTTAATGTAATGTATAAATTAAAGTTTAATTTCATTAGTGTATAAAGTAACTTATAAATTAATTAATATATTAATAATTTAATGTAGTAATTAATTATGTACACTATTACATTATTAATTAATACATTGCTAAAATATTAATACACTAATAAAATAATACATTGATAATATAATAAATATATCATTAAATACATTAATAAATAAATAATACATTACTAAATTATTAATATACTAAAAAATAATACATTAATAATATAATTAAAATATCAATATATAAAAGATATTAACAAATTATTAATACAATGATAAAATAATATATTAATAAAGTAGCAATACATCCATTTGAGTGTGAGTTAATGACTTTAGTAATACTTTATTAAAATATTAAAATATTAATAAATAAATCCATTGCTAAAGTAGTAATATAGAGAGATTAACTTTATATAATAATAAAAAGTGATTGTTGATTAATAATTAATTAACAAGCATTAATTACTAAATATTAATATGTACATTATCATTATATATTAGTTATCATTATAAACTTTGTAAATATAATATAATTAATAATATCTATATATTTAATTTAGAAATTCATAATTAATTAATAATATGTAAAAAGTTAATAAATTAATATTTATTAAATATATGTAATGTAGGTATTAAATGTTCGTGAGAATGCGATGTTGACAAATATTTGACACAATGCGATGGTAAGATTGTTCATGACAATGTAACGTTCAAAAATGTTCATCACAATGGGATGGTAGGAATACTCATTAGAATGTGATGTTGGAAAATGTTCGTCACAATGCGACATGGGGAAATATTAGTCACAATGCGACGTTGGGAAATATTCGGCACATTGGGATAGTACAAATGTTCGTCACAATACAAAGTTGGTATATGTTCGTCACGTTAGGACAGTACGAATGTTCATCACAATGCGATGTTGGGAAATGTTCTTCACAATGCGACATAGGGAAATGTTCGTCGCAATGGGACGGTAGGAATTTTCATCACTATGAAATGTTGGGAAATGTTCATCACACTACAACATTGGTAAATGTTTGTCACAATGGGATGGTAGGAATGTTCGTCACGATGCGACATGAGAAGTGCTATGTTAGAAAGCGACATCATGAATGTTGTTTGTGAGTGTGTGACGTTGGACAACCATATTTAATAAATTAATATTTATTAAATATATGTAATGTAGATATTGAATGTTCATCACAATGTGACGTTGGAAAATATTTGACACAATGGGATGGTAGGAATGTTCATGACAATGTAACGTTCAGAAATGTTCATCACAATGGAATAGTAGGAATGTTCATCAGAATGTGATGTGAGAAAATGTTTGTCACAATGCGACATTGGGAAATGTTAATCAAAATGCGGCGTTGGGAAATATTTGTTACATTGGGATGGTACGAATGTTTTTCACAATGCGATGTTGGGAAATCTTCGTCACATTGGGACGGTACGAATGTTCATCACAATGCGATGTTGGGAAATGTTCGTCAAAATGTGACGTTGAGAAATTTTCTTCACAATGTGACATTTGGAAATGTTCGTTGCAATGGGACGGTAAGAATTTTCATCACAATGAAATGTTGGGAAATTTTCATCACAATGCGATGTTGGGAAATGTTCTTCACAATGGAATGGTAGGAATGTTCATCACAATGTGACATTAGAAGTCCTATGTCAGAAAGTGACATCATGAATGTTGTTTGTGGGTGTGTGACGTTGGACAATGATCATGACAATGTGAAAAAGAAAAAATTTAGTAACATAGTGGGCTTTCAACATGCTCATCACATTGCAATGGTTGTGGGAGGATGTTTTTGACAATATGACTTAGGGATTTATTTTTCATAAAGTGACTAAATGAATGTTTTTCAAAAAACAACGTTGGATAATGTTCATAATGTCACAAAGCAAAAAGTTAGTAACATGTTGAGGTTTTGACATACCTGATTACAATGTTGGTGGAAGGATGCTAGGCTTAGGAACATTGTAACATGACATCAAGGGTTATATAATTTAAGTTTCTCATTATGAGTTATATAAATTTATGTTTTTTAGTGAGGATTAAGTTGCATCATGAAGAAGTTTAAACTATGTGGAAGATAAATGTTATAAAAAAATTTAATAAGTTACAAGAAAAAATAAACTTCGAGCATCATTGAATTTTGGCTATTTGAGATTTTAAACCTACTACATCAAAGAAACTTGCAGAATCCATGGTATTGTCTAGAGACGAAGGATTGATAAGCAAAATGGTCTGTAACAAGTTAACCAATATTTAGTTCCAAAAGGGAATGCTTTTGTTAAATCCCTAAAAATCGTGTTGTTGAAGAAGATAGCCTAGGGATTGCACCATGACAAATGAAACATAATCTATCAAGCAACCTTGATGGGCATAAAGATGACAATCTCTTCTAAACTATCCAATAGTTGATTAAGAGGTTGAAAAGAGTTTCCACATCTTTAGGGAAAACAAAGTTAGCATTCAAAATGAGAGCTTTAAAAATTGCAAAAATAGAAGGCTACTACACTGTTGTAATACACTCCATAAAAGTGAAATCTTAAAAATTAAATCTCAATAGATCTAAATGATCTAAAGTATGATTTGAATATACGTTGATCCACATATGTTCAAATTAATGACGCTGACCACTTTTATAAAGTGGTTGTTGCTAGTTTGTAATCAATATGTTAAATCTTATAATATTGTTTTTATTATTAATAATATATGTTCAATCTTATAATATTATTTTTATTATTAATAATTTTTTAATATTGTTTTTATTATTAATAATATATGTTTAATCTTGTAATATTATTTTTATTATTAATAATATTATTACGTTCATGATTAAATTTCATTAGAAAAATTAAATAAATTTATTAAATGTTTAAGTTGTCGTTTAATTTAATAAGAATATTATCTTATTTTCTTAAATATAATAAAAAATATTTTAATTTCTATAATAAATATTTTATTTTATTTATATATATTAAAGTAATAATAATTAAACCAATTAAATTATAATGTTCTTAAAACCTTTTAAGAATAAATTAAATTATAATGTGAGGAAGACATTTTCTTTTATAAATAAATTTAAGAGTAATAATAATAGTAAATCACTCCCAGTTGATAGGGCAGTTGATCAATATAGTACTGTGATGATTTAATCATGATCTTTATATTTTATCATAGGGCAGTTGATCAATATAGGACTGTGATGATTTAGTCATGATCTTTATATTTTATCTTTGTTGTTGTGATGATTTAATTCTTTATTTTTACTCTTTAAGGATGTTTCTTAAGAATAATGGTTGATCTGATATTGCTCAGTATGGGATGATCTTTTACCGTGATTATATGGGGCTGTAGTCATGGTGCATCTTACAGTTGTTGTTGTGATGATTTAATTCTTTATTTTTACTCTGTAAGGATGTTTCTTAAGAATAATGGTTGATCTAATATTGCTCAGTATGGGATGATCTTTTACCGTGATTATATGGGGCTGTAGTCATGGTGCATCTTACAGTTGGAAGTAAATTTTTAATTACACCATTAACAAAACCTCCTCTCTGAAAGCAGGTTTTAATATTGCTCAGTATGGGATGATCTTTTACCGTGATTATATGGGGCTGTAGTCATGGTGCATCTTACAGTTGGAAGTAAAATTTTAATTACACCATTAACAAAACCTCCTCTCTGAAAGCAGGTTTGACTACTAATTTATAGAGGACATTGGGTTGTAAGATACAATATATATAATATTATTATTCAATGTTTTGTTATCTGCGGAAAACATAGATTCTGGGCTCAAACCTTGTAAGAATATACTCAGCTGCATTATTTTTCGACATAATAATTCTGTAACCAAATATAATCAGGGTTATTATTCATCTCATCACACAAGATGGTTGATTACGCCGAAAGGCGTATACCTATTGACAATGGGCACAATTAATCATCTTTTAATCTAAAATTCTAATCTGATGGCTAACAATTGCAGATACTAGCATATTCTTAGTCGTCCTCCCAAATCAANCAATTAATGACAAAATATATACTTTAATGTATTAATAAGTTGTTAATAGTTTAATGTATTACATTATAAATTAATATATTAATACTTATAGATATACATTAGTAAAATTACTAATACATTGATTTATAATGTTAAATATTATATTATTGGTACATTAAAGTATATATTGTTTCATTATTGATTGATAAATAAAAAATGAAATATAAAATTATTGATACAATAATAATGTAATGATACATTGATATGTTAATGTAATGTATAAATTAAAATTTAATTTCATTAGTGTATAAAGTAATTTATAAATTAATTAATATATTAACAATTTAATGTAGTAATTAATTGTCTACACTATTATATTATTAATTAATACATTGCTAAAATATTAATACACAAATAAAATAATACATTAATAATATGATAAATATATCATTAAATACATTAATAAATAAATAATACATTACTAAAGTATTAATACACTAAAAAAATAATACATTAATAATATAATAAAAATATCAGTACATAAAAACACATTAACAAATTATTAATACAATGATAAAATAATATATTAATAAAGTAGCAATACATCTATCTAAGTTAATGACTTTAGTAATACTTTATTAAATTATTAAAATATTAATAAATAAATCCATTGTTAAAGTAGTAATATAGAGATTAAACATTATATAATAATAAAAAGTGGTTGTTTATTAATAATTAATTGACAAGCATTAATTACTAAATATTAATATGTAAATTATCATTATATATTAGTTATCATTATAAACTTTATAAATATAATATAATTAATAATATCTATATATTTAATTTAGAAATTCATAATTAATTAATAGTCTGTAAAAAGCTAATAAATTAATATTTATTAAATATATGTAATGTAGGTATTAAATGTTCTTCATAATGTGACGTTGACAAATATTTGACACAATGGGATGGTAAGAATGCTCATGACAATGTAACGTTCAGAAATGTTCGTCACAATGGAATGGTAGGAATACTCATCATAATGCGATGTTGGAAAATGTTTGTCACAATGCGACGTGGCAAAATATTAATCACAATGCGACGTTGGGAAATATTCGGCACATTGGGATGGTACCAATGTTCGTCACAATACAACGTTGGGAAATGTTCGTCACATTAGGATGGTACGAATGTTCATCACAATGCGATGTTGGGAAATGTTCATCGCAATGCGACGTTGGGAAATGTTCTTCACAATGCGACATTGGGAAATATTCGTCGCAATAGGACGGTAGGAATTTTCATCACAATGAAATGTTGGGAAATGTTCATCACACTACGACATTGGAAAATGTTTGTCACAATGGGATGGTAGGAATGTTCATCACAATGTGACATGAGAAGTGCTATGTTAGAAAGCGACATCATGAATGTTGTTTGTGAGTGTGTGATGTTGGACAACCATATTTAATAAATTAATATTTAATAAATATATGTAATGTAGGTATTAAATGTTCATCACAAAGTGACGTTGAAAAATATTTGACACAATGGGATGGTAGGAATTTTCATGACAATGTAACATTCGGAAATGTTCATCACGATGGGACAATAGGAATGTTCATCAGAATGTGATGTGGGAAAATGTTTGTCACAACGCGATGTTGCGAAATGTTAATCACAATGCAACGTTAGGAAATATTTGTTACATTGGGATGGTACGAATGTTTTTCACAATGCGATGTTGGGAAATCTTCGTCACATTGGGACGGTACGAATGTTCATCACAATGTGATGTTGAGAAATGTTCGTTAAAATTCAACGTTGGAAAATTTTCTTCACAATGCGATGTTTGGAAATGTTCACCGCAATGGGACGGTAGGAATTTTCGTTAGAATGAAATGTTGGGAAATGTTCATCACAATGTGACGTTGGGAAATGTTCTTCACAATGGGATGGTAAGAATGTTCGTTACAATGTGACATTAGAAGTCCTATGTCAAAAAGTGACATCATGAATGTTGTTTGTGGGTGTGTGACGTTGGACAATGATCATGACAATGTGAAAAAAGAAAAATTTAGTAACATACTGGGCTTTCAACATGCTCATCACATTGGAATGGTTGTGGGAGGATGTTTGTGACAATATGACTTAGAGATTTATTTTTCATAGAGTGACTAAATGAATGTTTGTCAAAAAAAAACGTTGGATAATGTTCATAATGTCACAAAGCAAAAAGTTAGTAACATGTTGAGGTTTCGACATACCTGATTACAATGTTGGTGGAAGGATGTTAGGCTTAGGAACATTGGAACATGACATCAAGGGTTATATAATTTAAGTTTTTCATTATGAGTTATATAAATTTATGTTTTTTAGTGAGGGTTAAGTTGCATCATGAAGAAGTTTAAACTATGTGGAAGATAAATGTCATAAAACATTTTAATAAGTTACAAGAAAAAATAAACTTCAAGCATCATTGAATTTTGGCTATTTGAGATTTTTAACCTAATGCATCAAAGAAACTCGCAGAATCCATGGTATTCTCTAGAGAGGAAGGACTGATAAGAAAAATGGTCCGTAACAAGCTAACCAATATTTAGTTCCAAAAGGGAATGCTTTTGATCAATCCCTAAAATCTTCTTGTTGAAGAAGATAGCCCAGGGATTGCACCGTTACAAATGAAACATAATCTATCAAGCAACCTTGGTGGGCATAAAGATGACAATTTCCTCTAAACTGCCCAATAGTTGATTAAGAGGTTGAAAAGAGTTTCCACACCTTTAGGGCAAAAAAGAGTTAGCATTCAAAATCCGGAACTTTAAATATTGCAAAAATGGAAGGCTACTACACTGTTGTGATACACTTATAAAAGTGAAATCTTAAAAATTAAATCTCAATAGATCTAAATGATCTAAAGTATGATTTGAATATGCGTTGATCCACATATATTCAAATTAATGACGACCACCACTTTTATAAAGTGGTTGTTGCTAGTTTGTAATCAATATGTTAAATATTATAATATTGTTTTTATTATTAATAATATATGTTCAATCTTATAATATTATTTTTATTAATAAAAATATTATTATTATTTTTTTTTTATTAATAATATATGTTCAATCTTGTAATATTATTTTTATTATTAATAATATTATTACGTTGATGATTAAATTTCATAAGAAAAATCAAATAAATTTATTAAATGTTTAAGTTATGGTTTAATGTAATAAGAATATTATCTTATTTTCTTAAATATAATAAAAAATATTGTAATTTCTATAATAAATATTTTATTTTATTTATATATATTAAAGTAATAATAATTAAACCAATTAAATTATAATGTGAGGAAGACATTTTCTTTTATAAATAAATTTAAGAGTAATAATAATAGTAAATCACTCCTAGTTGATAGGGCAGTTGATCAATATAGGACTCTGACGATTTAATCATGATCTTTACATTTTATCATTGTTGTTGTGATGATTTAATTCTTTATTTTTACTCTTTAAGGATGTTTCTTAAGAATAATGGTTGATCTGATATTTCTCAGTATGGGATGATCTTTTACCGTGATTATATGGGGCTGTAGTCATGGTGCATCTTACAGTTGGAAGTAAAATTTTAATTACACCATTAACAAAACTTCCTCTGTGAAAGCAGGTTTTCCTACTAATTTATAGAGGACATTGGGTTGTAAGATACAATATATATAATATTGTTATTCAATGTTTTGTTATCTACGGAAAACATAGATTCTGGGCTCAAACCTTGTAATAATATACTCAGCTGCATTATTTTTCGACATAATAATTCTGTAACCAAATATAATCAGGGTTATTATTCATCTCATCACACAAGACGGTTGATAATATAGTATCTGATCATTATTCTAGAAAAAATTGTATGTGCCGTGATATATTTAAGAAACAATTTTGAAGGGCCTCATCATCTTGTTGTCTTCGTGGTCCAAGATCTGCAATTTCCAAATCCAAATCAATTAACATATAGGCGAGTTAGTCCTCCTTTCCTAACATACATGCCTATTCATAATTATAACACTGTGCAACATTAATTAATGGAAATCTCAATGGAAGGGGAGACTTACATGGCAGTGATAGACGTAGCCTGGTTCAGCACTGACATTGAAGGGATAAGGATGATGAGAATCCAACAGAGAGAAACAAAGAATAATAGTGGTCATAAATCCAGGCTGCATCTTGAACACGTTCTTCCAAGTCCCCTCATTAGCAGGAGCTGCAATCACTCTACCCTTTGCATGCTTCTCTATATCGCATCCCACTGCGTCATTCTTCTTATGCATGCAGCTCTGAAACTCCTTCAAGTTTACCATCTTTGTTTGATTAAGGAAGAAAAACAAGCCAAGATGAATATGGAGAGGATGGTTGTCCGGAGTGATATTGATGATATGCCACAACTCGCTCGTCCCCTCTCTGGGTGTCTCAGTAACTGGTGATAGAAACGATAACCCATTGAGGAACAAATGGGTCGGTTGATTCCTGGCGCTATCGTATTCATACAATGTAATATAACGCGTCTGAGCGATATCTCTCTGGTTGGGACGGGGTATTGAACTAATATCTCAGGGATGTCACCGCCGGGTTCAATATTCATCCTTTTCATTATTATGGAAGAAAGTTCAAAACCCTGCATGTGTATGTGATGTTTGCATTGATCAGCTTGAGATGGTCCGGCCGATGTATGATAGTAATTCATGCTGGAAAGATCTGTAAAGTCATTTTACCAGTTGTATGTGTGATTTAGAATGTGTTAAGTGTGATTTAGAATATATGATATCAATATCCTCATACAATTCAGCTCTGAACTAAAGAGTCTGAGTACAACCATGACTTGTTGATTCCTTCATGCATCTACAGGACCTGATCTGTTGAAAAAGGCCAGTGTTGTTCACAGTCAAACACACTTGTCTGTTGTTCAAGATCGATTTGGACAAAGCTATAATGGTGATGATTTTCTAGAATTTGGTAGGCGAAATTATTGGGATAAAGATATTTTAGTACTAGTTTGGGCACGAAGACACTTATCAGTAAGTATATTTTGCTGAGGCATTGAATATGGAAACTACATGTGCTCTTTTTCACATACCCCTAGCTTGAATCCTAAAGGTTTCATCGACGTCAAATTGTTTCACCATGGTACATGTACCATTGCCATCGCAGCCACACTCATTCATCTTTCATTTCATTGATGGTTTATGTAGTATAAAAAATTAGGTTTTTTTCTGCTTAACAATTTGACTGGTAAAGTTTATAGAGGTATATATACTTTACCCCTTTAGATTTGAACATGTAATTTCCTAGGAATAAATACATGTTCTTAACAATTAGGCCCACTTAGAAAACCATCTAACACCCAAAATAATATTTTTGACTAGAAATAATATTTTTGATATGTGAAACGTGGTGAAGTAAGAAGTGATATTTCCAAAACTATTGTTGAACCTTGAGAAGAATTGAAAGTAAATAAAAGTTGCATTGTTCTAGGTTTTTGGAGTGAAAATTTATTCTTTATCCCTAATTATTTCAAGCCCGTTAGTTTTGACAATTGTATCTTTTTCAATGACAATTCAAAGAAGAAGGATGTTACTGATGTTGTTTTGAAGGATGAGTGAAAATAAAAAGTCGATATCAAAAATGGAAATGATAAGAATGGGTTTTATGATGTTATGGTAAAATGGTCGATAACTTTCCTAATCATTATGAACATTGTGTTAGAGTTGGAAATAAGGAGATGTAATTTGATCTCCATTCTTCTCTTTCTCTTTATTGTTAGAAGACACAATAAGAAATAAGGACATGGAACATTTTGATCTCCCATCTTGTATTTAATGCCGGAAGACACAATAATATTTGATCTCCATTATTGTATTTAATGCCCAAAGACACAATAATATTTTGATCTCCATTCTTGTTTTTAATGCTCGAAGACACAATAATATTTTGATCTCCATTCTTGTCTTTAATGTTGGAAGACACAATATATTTTTGATAGATGTTAGAAGAAGAAAAAGAATCTCAAATGGCATGTTCACTATGTTAAAATATATTGGATGTTCTCATTTTACCATTGACAATATCTCTATTGTCACCCAACCATAGGCCAAAGCCACCCTCAGAGAACCTTAACCTTGACAGAGAATCACTCCAGAAGTAAACCCTAGGCTAGATAGCCAAACAAAGGGTAGCGCACCTTTCCCCAAGGATAGTGCACCAACAAGAGTTGATCAAATAGTCCAAGCCCTAACCAAGAGATAGTCCAAGCCAAATGTGATCTACAACTCTCCTCCAACTTGTGCACAAGACTCGGCACTACAGTGCTGCGAACAAGTTGCTTCTCTGTAATTCTCTGCTAGAAATAGAACTGGCCTCTTGTATTTGTACTAATTCTGGCTAACTTCCTGGGCCGACTTCTCATTCTGGGTATCTGTCTGTTCAGTATATATTATTATTTCTCGACGACTTCTTCTCTTGGAGGCTAATAACCTAATATAAATTATCTTCTTGAGCTTACAAGTCTTCTAGGGTTATTATCCAACTCATTAGGGTTTCTTATTACTTCCGGAAGTATTCTATCCTCGCCAGGTTTACACGTGGAGGTAAATACCTCCCGCAGCTACCATAATATCAACACTCCCTCCTAGCTCGAGAGGTATTACAGGTAATGGTCTTGAACACAAAAACATACCATTCACCCGGTAGCATCAACATATTTGTATAGACTATATGATGAATAGATCATGAGCACCATCATCATCATCAGTGTCATCAACTGCATCATCTCTCAAAACCATACTCTATTTGAGTAATCAGACATGATGCTCACTCCACAGAGTGATATAAGAGCCATTCTTCTAATCTAGAAGAGTAAATTCTCTGAACCATTTTTCATCTGGGAAATCTCTGTCCTTTGATTATCCATCTAACTAATAATCATTTCCAATATTGTCGATAGTCATCAAGGCAATTGAAAAAAAATAGAACACAACTGTGTCTATTCATAGTAGTACATAACTATAATCGAGTGGTACACTACCACACTAAGTAACACACGAGTAGTTGATCAACAACGTATAGTCACGAATAGTGGAACACATCCACCACAGTATTATACATCTACTATCATACAGTCTTCAAAAAAATCATTTGATATCAACCTGCAGAAAAACAATGTTATGATATAAACTGAATCATCTAGGCCAATCTTTCACTCACATCTGTGAGATATGAAAGAATATCTTCCCTCAGAGTAGAACAATGAGATATCTGGACTATTATTCTCAAGCAAGGAAGAATAACTATCCTGTCTTCTGAACCTGGACCATTCCCCACCCTGGCCCATTCTGTAAGTTTTAAACCTGTGTAGTAAATCAATGTATATAGATTCTTAAGCAAAACAAAATTTAATCTATGACTCATTCACATAGTACACAAAGATTTATACCGGAAACCCTCAACCGGGAAAACCTTTCTTATATTCTTTATATCAAATTTCACCATTCACTATACCATATATACAATGTTTTTAGGTATTTCGTAGATACCAAAACCCTAATCCCTAAAACCGGGATTATTTTTAGTAAACCGCTAAAAATAGCAAAATCCGCTACAAATAGCAAAAACCGCCCAAAAAACAAATTTCAGGGCCCTGCCCCAAATATTGTGCGTAACCAAGGGGGGGCACACCTGCCCCCCCTGGGACCCCCCTAGGAAAGCACCTAGCACACACGGCACAAATAGAGAACTAGTATGAGGGATCATCAGACGCAGTTGTCATATCTGACGAGCCCACACACACACATGCAAAGAATATAACACATACGCAACACATTCTTCCTACACTAATCAAAGTGCACCCTGGAGAGAATGTATAAACCCTAAGGAATGTCTTTCCCTGATTGCTAAGCCTAGACCATTCCCCACCCTGGGCCATTCCTCCTACACTAATAAAAGTGCACCCTTGAGAGAATGTATAAACCCTAAGGAATGCCTGTCCCTGATTGTTGAGCCTGGACCATTCCTCACCCTGGGCCATTCCTCCTATACTAATCAAAGTGCACCCTGGAGAGAATGTATAAACCCCAAGGAATGACTGTCGTGACCATTTTCTCTGTTAACCACAAGAGAAAAAGGTTGTCCTGTATCAACCTCCAAAATGGACCACTCCTCATGTTAACCACAATGAGAAATCGTTGTCCGACGAGGTGGGCCAGTCTTCTCGAGTAACCCTCAAGAAGAGAGATTTCCCTAGAACACTCCCCATGTTAACCACAATGATAATTCGTTTTCTATAATACATCAACAATCTGGACCATTTCCCATGTTAACCACAATGGGAAATCATTGTCTATCAGAAATCTCATTCCACTTTCCGAACTCGAAGGAATCTGCTCATCCTAGACCATTTTTTGAACTGAAAAATGATTGTCCATGAATCAATACATATCTGTTCTCCCTCCCAACCTGAGAATCATCTCTTCCTTTTTTAATAAGGAAGTCGTCTCCATGAGCTCCAGCTTGACTACGCAAACTCTTTCATCTTGGATAGAAGCTTTACCAAAATGTTTTCTTATCTTCTCATCTGTGGAGATATGTATTGGAGAACCACTTTCTCCTTTCTGGACTTCATCATGGATAATGTAATGCTTGATTTCAAATGTGCTTCGGTCTGGAACACTAGTTTTCTCTTGAAGGCTCCATGTAGCTCTGATCAATAGAGTATATCATTGTTGGAAAACTGGAACATATCCATGTGGCACTTCTTCTGTCATCATGAGATCTGATCTACCGAGTAATCATCTTGATACAATATCTCTGTTATATAAAATATTCACCACGCTTCTACTGTGCACTGGAGGTTCTCCACCAATTATCTTTTTCCATTTGCATACAATGGTCTCTTTCTGGTATGCCTCAAATTCTTGAGGTTGTTCTTCATACGCTCTTTGTTCAATTGTTATGGAGAACAGTGTTTTCATTTATCTGATGTAGAACTCCAACTCATGGATGTTGCGGATGATATAATGGCTCATGTAGAGATATGTCTGGTTTAGTGGAACAAGTGGTCATCATAGTATTCTCCCTCCATCTGGGAGAACCTCTAGTTTTGGATATTACAAAGCTTTTATTCATAAGTCTTCCATACACTGTTCTTCATCACAACTTTCAGTTTTTTCTTGATTGCTTTCATATCAGGCTGGTAATCTTTTGATTCTCAATACAATGATCGGTTGTTCAGGCTTCTCTTCTTTCTTGGAATCTTCATGTTCTTCCTTATGTTTTTATTTATCTCTTGGGTCCATGGAGTTTCTTATAGATTCCATGCCCTAAAGATTCCATTTCTTTATTTCATCATAGGATCACGGATGTGTATGGACATACAAGGATACTTTAAGGCTTCTCTTTGAAGAAGTCTTCTTCTAAGGTAGAACTAAACACGTATTGCCTTTCATGGCTGCTACCATGAATATATACTTCATCATATTCAATGGATCATAGGATTATCTCCCTCTTAATCCTTGCTTCATGCATTCTCTTCTCTTTGGTGATGTATAATTGGCTCCCTCCATCTGGGAGATTCCACGCTTCCTTCTGCATCCTTGTTATCTTCTACAAAGTTTTATAAGTATTTCTCCAATTTCCTCTTGGTTGCTGACTTCTTTCTGTCTTGCTTATTCTAGGTCTCTTGTAATAACTTCCACATAATTTGCTTTATGTATTTCATCTTGACTTGTATAATCCTTATCTTGTTGTTCTTCCATAGGTATAGTTCTTCTTGGAACATATTGTCTTCTAAGAGATAGATATATGTACAAAGACTATACAAACAAGATATGTACAAGATCTAAGAAGAGTATTATTACCTTCAGAAGAAGAAGTCTCTTTCATCATACTTAGTCTTCTTTGTAGGTTCCTTTTCTTCAGCAACTGATGCTTCATGTTTCTCCTTCCTTTTCTTTAGCTTGGGGCAATGATTCTTGTAGTGGCCATACTTTCGACAGTTGAAGCATTGTACTTATGAAATGTCTTTCTCTTGATTTGGCTTCCTCCTTGAGCCAAACTTCCTTTTGTTCCTGAAATTTTTGAATCTTGTTGTGAATCCCTGATCATCGTACTTCTTTTGGGGTTTATCTTTTGCACTGATCCTAGATTCTTCTTGACCACAACAAGTCCAAAGTTCTTCAAATGTCGGATACTCCCTTCTTGTGTTCATGCTTGCGAAAAATGCATTCCACGTCTTGGGAAGACAATTGAGTACTATGTTTACCAATTCCTTCTTTGAAATCATCTCTTCAATAGCTTGTAGTTGATCTCTTAACTAGGATATCCTCACAAAGTATGATGTTATGATGTCCTCATCATTCATCTTCATGTCACGGATCTCATTCTTCAGACTCATAACATGTCCAATGTTTCTGACCGAGAAGAGATTTGTTAGGGCATCGTACATCTTCTTCGATGAGTCAAGATGGCATATGTAGGGTATCAAGTGGCATTTTATAGAATCCACTATGATACTCATAGCATTGATGTCACCGTCTTTGAACTTCTCCATGATTACAACATTCCGTGGTTCCTTCTCTTTCCCTTCTTCAAACTCTGGTTTCACGATATCCATCACTTTATTCTTGGCAAGGATGAGCTCAATCCTTGTCTTCCACACTCTGAAGTTAGAAGCTCCATCTAACTTGTTCTCTGACTTCATAGAGTAAGTCATCGTTGCTTTGACTTGGTCAACCCTAGATTTGACCAAAAGCTCAAACTTCACGTCTTGGCTTTCTGAGAGTACCAGGAGATGTGCTAGGCTAGGGCACACTGATCTATCCGGAGATTGGTTCAATCCCTTAATTTAAGTTTCCTCAACAAGAGGATTAGGGTTTCTGCAACTACACCTACTAGTAACCCTAGTGACAGTGCTATGGTGACTGCTCCTGCTAGAAACCCTAGCGATAGTTCTTCAATGAGATCAATATCCTTATGGATATGTTTCCTTTCAGTGGTTAGACTAAATGAAGGAGGTGTTGGCCCATAACCTGTTAGAATATAATGGATGTTCTCATTTTACCATTGACAATATCTCTATTTTCACCCAACCATAGGTCGAAGTCACCCTCCGAGCACCTTAACCTTGACAGAGAATCATTCTGAAAGAAAACCCTAAGCTAGATAACCGAACAAAGGGTAGCACACCTTTCCCCAAGGATATTACACCAACAAGAGATGATCAAATAGTCCAAACCCTAACCAAGAGATAGCCCAAGCCAAACATGATCTGCTAACTGCAGCAGCTGTAATGGAAACTCTCCTCAAACCTGCACATAAGACTGGGCACTGTAGTGCGCACAAGTTGCTTCTATGCAATTCTGAGACTGCGTGCCAGAATGAGAACTGGCCTCCTATATTTATACTAATTCTGGCTAACTGCTTGGGCCGACTTTTCATTCTGGGTATCTATCTGTTCATTATATAATATTATTTATGGCCGACTTCTTCTCTTGGAGGCTAATAACCTAATATAAATTATCTTCTTGAGCCGACAAGTCTTCTAGGGTTATTAGCCAACTCATTAGGGTTTCTTCTTGCTTCCCGGAGTATTCTATCCTCATCAAGTTTACACGTGGAGGTAAATACCTCCCGCAGCTACCATAATATCAACACACTATGCCTAGATGATCTCTTATTGATTGAAAGAAACAAGACATGTTTTATTACAGAGGTTGCAACATCATATGTTTTTTAATGACTTCAACTAGTTTTTTCAAAGGATCTACATGATGATTTTAGGCAGGAACAAGGCCAAATTATGGATATATTTTTAAATTTAAATATTCAATTGATGAATTCACTCTAAAAAATAAAATATGATGATTTTCATACTTCTAGTTTCAAAGTTTATTAATGTTTTTTGAGAATATTTGGCCGAAAGGAAGAAAGAGGAAGAAAGTTTTAGATGATATACAAAGAGAAAAAAAGTATGTAGGTGACAAATAACGAGGAAAAAGGAATGAAAGTAATGAATATTTCTCTTTTGAAGTTTTTACTACTTGCCATATTTTTATGACATCTCTAGATTGTTCAATTTCTTTTCTTGACATGATTGATTCATAATTTGAGTAGGTTAGATAGAACAATTAGTTTATTACTTAGTGTTTATTTTATATGATTATAGTTGGATTATGAGTGAGATTCAAGATTGTTCTGATGACTGGAATTATTTTTGTGTCATTTTTTAGAACAATTTTGTGGACATTTCGTTCACTTTGATGGTCTTCATATCTAGTAGAGGATAGCTTCATTCTTATACATTTTCTTGGCATTTTCTTGAATTGTTAGACATATTTTAGAATGTGACTAAATTGCAACTCATTCACTTATCATGGTTTTCTCTCAAAAGATATTGGAGTTCACATTAGTGAGCATTTATAGGGTTTTTGGCTAACATGTTTACATAATGGAGTTTTATAGATTGTATGACTTTTTGACATGTATTTTTGGTGGGGTTTGAAGTACATATTCATGGAGGCTCATAACATTGATTTTAATATGAAAGACTTGAGATGATACCAATTTATGCACTAGTTCTAACCATCTAGTTAGTACAATTGTTGCGTGATGGTGGGTTTGTTAGTATGTCACTCATGCAATGCTTAAGTCCCTCACCATCTATGTATTTGAAACCATATGATAGTGTTCTTATCCTACACATGTACTATCTCTAGATGATGTGTTGATGTGATAAAAAACCTAACTTAATAAGTGGTTGCAACCATCTACTATATATATCTATAGTTTATATGAATATAATTGAATGGGTTATGCATTTTTCATCATTTTTTTTTGTCATATTCAATATATTTTATTCTTTAAATCTCTTTGCAAAATAACTTGGAAATTAAATTTCTTAGTTTCCTTTCATTTTTATGGATTAATAAATTAAGGAATTATATTTTATTACAATTTAAAAAAATGAGTTCAAATATCTTTGTATTATTAAATTCCTCAAAAATAGTATTTTCACCTACTTTTTTTTCCTTTATGTATTTTTTTTATGATATTGTGTTTTATGAAAGTGTTTTGGATGTCATCCTTCTCCATTTATACAATGGTGGAAGCCCCACCTATAAAATAAAGATTAGACTCAAGCACATTGCATTTAATTTCAAAGTTATTTATTATATATATTTAAAAAAAAAATCATATTTTCAAATTTGTTGAATTTTCCACTATGTTTTATGTTTTAATGCAAATGCTATATAAATTATTATTATTTTTTTTT
>SNQJ01S0001417.1:0-14901 GCA_010110895.2 Picea sitchensis | reverse complement strand
CCAACCTTCCTAACCTCTTAACTCAACAAAAGTATGGTGATCTTGGAAAGCTTCTCTTAATGGTTTTCGAGCACAGAAACAAAATTCTAAAGAATCATAAGTAATCACTTACCCTCTTAAGGTTCGATAGACCAATTAGGTCTTAGTGGACATTAATCATGATGATCATCATCATCATCATCATCATCAATATTTAATAATGTATTATTATATTAATTAATTAATGCATTACATTAATAATGTATTGATCAATTAATAAATTATGTAAATTAATCACTTTAATTTATACATTATTATTATTATTATTATATATTACATTTATGTAATAATTAATTAATACACTAATTATATCTTAACTATACATTATTACATTAATTTATACATTATATAAATATATTAATATATAAATTAATATAATAATATATAGTTAATGTATATTTAATATACTAATTAATTATCACATAAATGTAATATTTAATAATAATATATTAATGAAATATATTGTTTTTTTATATTAATGTATTTTATTAATATATTAATTATACATTATACAAACACATTAATTATTATTAATTATTATTGTATAAATTAATCTATTAATGTATAATTAATGCATTAATTAATTATTATATAAATATAAAATATACTTATAATGTATTAATGAAATACATTAATATTTTATATTAATGTATTTTAAATTAATTTATATATTAATATATTTGTATTAATATATTAATGGTGGTTCCAAGTCATGTCAGCCGTCAACTAATAACAAACACTACTTTTATAAAATGGTTATTACTAGTTTTTATTCAATTATATTTATAATTAACACATCTACATCACTAATGGATAATGAACTTAATAACCATAGATTAGTTATTTCCACTTTTTTTTGTATTCATCTACTATTAATACTATTAATGTTAAAAAGGTGTTCTTATTAATGTTAAAAAAGTATTATTAAACTTAAGTTTTGATAAGGAAAACCAAAGTAATGTGTATTCCTGAAATATGACAAAGAACGCCAACCCAAATATCAAATGGTAATTGATTTCAAAATTTAATGAGTGATCACTATTATGTAACTTGATTTATTTTATACTAATTTATTAACAAACAAACAATAGCAAAGCTAGTATATGAATCTATTAGATTATACTTTCGTGTAACTTAGCGGGATCCTTAAACATTGTATCTCCTTGTCACATATATTTCCATAAGACTCACCTAGAAGTCTTCTTATATACCTGAGATAAAGGGACGAATAGTGAAACAAATTATATAAAATGCCAAAGGTGAATCCCTCGGTTAATTGTGAAGCCTGCACTTTTAGATGGAGAACATAGATAAAGTTTATTGTGAGCGTACATCTCGGTGATGCAGCCATACACACTCTGGTTACAAGACTACAAGACAATGTTTAAAACATTGTAGGGATCGCATAATATCATGGTGAAGTTTTTGTTGGAAACATGTTAACAAATTTTTCATGTGGTCACATGTATATGTATGCAATTATATTAAAAATGCATATGCATGCACTCTTTTGTGAATAGATGGTGTAACTCGTGGATCTAATTATAATTAATTATTCTAATTGTTTGAGAGATGTTATACATATGAGCATACTCATAGAGTTGAGAGCCAGTGTGTGTAGAGTGAGTGTGTGAGGAAGACACAATATTATATGTATGCGAGGAAAGGATGGTTATTTTAATTTTTCCTTGAATAATAAGATTACCGATAATCATTGCCCATGATTTTTTTCCATACTTAATTTTCACATAAATCACTATGTCAATTGTGTAATTATTGTTGTGTTATATTTGGATTGATATTCTTAGTTTTATGATTTGTTTATGCTTTGCTTTGCTTCGAATTCCTAACAAGTAGTATTAGAGCTCAAAGTTAAAAAAATCTGAGAACTAGGAATAAAGGCTTGTTAAAGATCGAATCCACAAAGGAAGTCCTTGGTATCTTCCATTAAAAATAAACACTCAGTCACACATTAAAAAAATAAAAGGTCGGTTGTTGGATCAAAGCTCTATAAACTGTAAGGTAGAGGACGAGTGCATTGCTTGAATGGGAAAAAACAATATTGATATTTTATGTGAATAGGCTCTTTCGGTGGTGCGATACCCTTCAGTTTCGGGATTATCGCACTCTACAACGCCTTGCGGGAGGAGCGATAACGGTGGGAAGACTTTCTTCACCATCTTGGAAAGTTTGAAACTAGGTATCAAAGCAGATTTATTTGTTTACATTATGCACAAGAGATATAATATCAAGGATCGCCTTTATGCTTAAATGGTGTGGGAAGACTTTCTTCACCATCGTGGAAAGTTTGAAACTAGGTATGAAAGAAGATTTATTTGCTTACATTATCGACAAGAGATATAATATCTAAGGATCACCTTTATACTTAAATGGTGGATGTTCTTTAAATATTATTTGTGTAAGAGGTGGATAGTTTCTTGTTTTGGTAAAAGGTTTTAGGCATATATGTTAAACATTTATGTTTTGGATTTAAAACTTTTTTGGTTAAACTTTACTTTAAGATTGTTTCTTCCATATATTATAAAGAGCTTGGTTTATTATGAGTTGTAATTTTTTATGGGTTTTGTGCTAATGGAAAAAGTATAGAGTTTGGTTTATTGTTAAATATAGTTTTTTAGGACAAAGGATGTGGTTTTTTGGGTCCATAGTTTTTGGGTAGCCCGTGGTATTGTGTTCATGGATTGCATATAATGAAGCCCATAAAATGCTTGGTGAACTCCATTGTAATGGGTCTGGAGGTGAGTGGAGAAGGCTTACTTGGCCGACTTGGTTGGATTTGATCAAGGGAATGTTCGAGTTAAGGTGGAGCACTGAGACTCTAGTGTAAATTCCCTAGAGGTGAGCGACAAAGGTTCACTTGGATTAGTTTGTTCGGATTTGGTCAAAGTTGTTCAAATGCAAAGTTCGAGGTGGAGCAGTATGTCGAGGTTATAAATATGGGTGTGTATAAAGGTTGATGTGTTTCCAGGTCAATCAAGTGTTTGAGAATATATGATGAATATAGGTTCATATCCATGGAACTTGGAAAGTATTGCAAGGGATCTCGGATCGAATAGGCATGTTGAGTAATGCCAAGTTGTAGCAATAGTTGTGGACAAAAGTGGTTGAGTTATTTGGTAAATTGGTCACCATTGGTTGCAAAAGACATGAAGATTCAGGAAGAGGTATGAAATGTCATCTAGTAATTACTCAAATGTGAAATTATTTGGTTATGATGCTTATGTTTTTTTATCAACACTCTAAGTAGGACCGAGATCAAACAAGTAGATCTTTGATATGGTGATGATGTTAAGGGGAGTACAATGTGGGATATTACTACCCACATAATCACGATGGACATAGATGCAATGTTTGATGAATCTCATTTTATAAAATATGAAAGGTTCAAAGCACGACTAGTAGTAGAAGGGTATTTGGAAGGTATTGATTTCCATGAAAGTCTCTCACTAGTTGTTAAAATTTTGTTGAATCTATTCATGTTGTGTTAGCACTAGTTGTGTTAGTACAACTAGATGTTAAAACTATTTTACATGGAGTTTTTTGGATAAGGAGATGTATTTATAACAACTATTAGGGTTAGTTCAGAATCACAACAGAAGATTTGTTTGAAAACTCAAGAATCATTGTATGGCCTGAAGCATGCCATGAAAATGGTAGAAGATGTTTGATTCCTTCATGGTGAGCCAAATTTTACAAGAAGTGAGTATAACCATTGTGTTTATGGTATATTCACTAGCTTGGTGTTATATGTTATCCTTGTTGCAATAAAAAGCATGGTTCAGGTCAACAGGTTGGCTCAGTTGGTTAGGATGTTGTTATGAAGGATATGGGAGAAGAAAAATAAATCTTGGGCATGGAAATACATAGAGACAGGGAATATGGTAAGATTGGTTATCACAACATAAGTATGTGGTGAACATACTCACGAAATTCAGTATGAATAATGTGAAAATGGTAAAATCCCTTTGGCTTTCCATTGTAATTTTTGTTTAGGTTTATGTCCTAACTGTTGAAGAAGAAAAGGGCTATATGTCTCGATTATTTAATATATGCTAGTAGGAAGTTTGATGATTGTGATGGGGAATGGTCATCATTTCACATGCAATTGGTCTTGTCGGTAGACACATGGAAAAACCAGGTGAAGAGCATGGAAATGGGTGCTTCAAACACAGAAGCACAAGTATCTCCTACAATGGTTGTACTGATTTAGTCTGTGGTTATGATTCTATGAGATTTGGACAAGAGGAGACCTACCTCACATTATGTCTTGCAAGAATTCAAGGATCTATTGGGTAAGTTTGGAAAGGTACATGATGTGGTGTTCTGTGCTGGTCAAAGTGTTGTGCATTTGACTAACAATCCAATGCATCAAAATGGACAAGTGCATCGGTTTATAAGAGAGATTATTGATGGATGCATAATGGTCTATACTTGAGTGAATCGTGTAGACATGTTCACGTAACAATATTGTTAGAGAAGTTGCAAAGCTATGATGGTGTTTGGATTATCTTGGATTGCTGGAAACGTGATGAATACATTTGGGCATGATATATGAGGTAAATTGTTGTCATGAATTTCCCATGAGGTCACATGCACATGCATGAAACTATATTAGGAATGTGCATGCATGCATGCTTTTGTGAACAGTTTGTGTAACCGGTGGATCTAATTATAATCGGTTAGTCTAACTATTTGAGAGATGTTATATATACGAGCATACCCATAGAGGTGAGAGTGCAATGTGTGTAGAGTGTGTGAGAAAGACACAATACTGTGGAGTGCAGCGTGTATGTGAGGAGAGGATGGTTGTATGTTGTTGTTGGCTATTGTAATTGTCCCTTGAATAATACGAATACCGATAATCATTTCCCATGGTTTTTTTCCGTATTGGGTTTCCACATAAATCACTGTGTTGATTGTGTGATTGTTGTTGTGTTGTGTTTGGTTTGATGTGCTTAGTTTTATTCTTTGTTTATGCTCTGTTTTTATTCCAGTGCCTAACAACCTCTACCTTGAGATCAAAACTTGCAGAAAGGAGAATTAATGTATGAATTATTTGAAAATGAAGGAGTTTCGAGATGGTCAGCATGTTGAATCCTTTTCCTTTCCTTTTCCTTGAAGCTTCTCGAATTGTCCTTCGCAGAAAACTACACATATCAGTTTGTGCATACATGGTATACACATAAGTCTTCCCATTCGAGGGAGGGTATCCACAACAATGATTTAGTTTTCATAAATTTAGTATCCAAGTCTTCTAATGGCATACATATACCCTCCCAAATACCCAAGTTCATCTGCTTAGTTTTCATATATCAAATTCTATCAAGAAAAAACAAATATTACTTGAAATCGTATCCAACATCACCCATTGTTGTCCACTGGAATTTTGCCTCTACTTGTTCTGTCTCAGTATTGAGGCTTCTTGTTGACTATATGCACTTGATTTTAAGTCGAACAACCAGTTTCAGTGCCTTGCAGAAGGCCATGGATCCAACAATATTTTCAAAACCTAGCTGCTACAGTTCTGGTCTGCCTATTTGCATGCATGCGTGGAGCCGTTTGAGTGTTCTTTAGCAGCATCCATCCATGTATTCTCACATATTTTGGTCCTTCCATATTTCGTCCAAATGTGGCATTGAGCTTCAAATCAAAATGAAACACATCCATCCATGTAATTGTCTTCTCGCATATCCTCATCCCTCCATATTTCGGCAAAATGTGGCATCGAGCTTCAAATCAAAATGAAACGTGGGAACACTTCAAATCAAAATGAAACACCTAATTCAATATCAAATTTGTGGCAATGAGGCCCGAGGTAGTGCAGTCACTCAAACATGTCAATAAATCTTTGTATACATATTAATATTTGCAAATCACCTAAATGTGTCAAAAAGGTGGCCAGACAACAGTTTTTTAATATGATTAAGTAAATGTTAAAAAGTAAATAGATGCATCCAAAAATACAAGGAAGTTATGGACACTGAACCTCATTAATTGATTTACAAGAATGATGAAGAATATGCCAACATGTTCAATTAATAGCCATAAGATTAGAATTTATAATTAAAAGATGATTAAATGTACCCATTTCCAATAGGTATACACCTATCGACGTAATTAGAAGCAACAATCATTTTATAAAAGTGAAATGGTTCTTGCTAGTTGATTGTAGACATGTCCTCTGCTCTCAAGATAAGCATTAATGTATTAATTAATTAATACATTAATGCAATATATAATAATAATGTATAAATTAAAGTATTAATTTACATTAAAGTATTAATACACTAATAAAGTAGTACATTAAATACATCAATAAATGCATTAAATTCATTAGCACATTAAATGCATTAATAAATATATTAGGAAAGTATTAATACATTGACCTTAATGTATTTAGTAACACATTATTATGGTATTGTAATCCATAAGTTAAAGTACTAATACATTAATGTATTATGTAACTTATTCAATTATTAATACAATAATAGTGTATTAATACATTAAAGTATACATTGACATCACTCAAATGCATAAATTAAAGTATTAATACATTAATACATTTATCGAAAATGACCATGATTGACTATGGTGACCTTGAATATTGTTGACTATAATTGACCATGACCATGCATGAAGAGGATTAGTAGTTTTCTAAATTAAAATATCGATATATGTAATAATGAAAGGTTTACAAAATGGTTGACCATGGATGACCACGTCAACGATGACCATGGTCGACTGTGATAAACTATGGTTGACTATGGTAGACCATGAATCCATGGTTGAACATGATTGTGACTATGGTTGACCATGACCATGGTTGACTATGGTAGACCATGACCATGGTTTCTTATGTTTGACCATGACAATGACCATGGTTAACTTTGTTACACCTTGGTTGACTATGGTTAAATATGGTTGACCTTGGTTGACCATGACCATGGTTAGTTGTGGTCAACCTTGGTTTACCATGACCATGCTTAATTATGGTTAACCAAGACCATGGTTAAATTCAATAGACCTTCTTTGAATTTTGTTAACTATTGTTCACTATGGTTGACCATGGTTGTGCATTACCATGACTAAAGGGTACAGTGTGAAAGAGTAAAGGGTACAGGATTAAAACTAGAAAATCGATGAAATTCGTTTCCATAAGATCCAAGAAGAAAAATCAATACAGAATAACTATCCTTAGAATTATGTCGATATCTTTTTCTAGAATTGTTCATTAAGAGACCAAATTGCTCGACAGAGGTCACTGTCCTTATTTCCCTAAAATCGAATACACAACATATAAAAGTTAACCACATGCGAATTCAACCAGATATACATTAATAAGGTAAAAATCCCTTATGACCGCTGAACTTAAAATACAGAGATACAATGCCGAGCTATCCCTTGAATAGACTCTGATCTTCATGACGCTCACCCTTCCAGCTTAAAATTATATCAGAAAAAGGAAGAAAACACCTAGGGTACTCTTTAAGAGTAACAAATTAAAACCCAAATACCTTTTGAGCTTTTTACCAGGAGTCTGCGCCCGAATATATGCACGGTTGAAGTCCCTGGAAGGAATTTTTCAAGTTACATTAGTATTGTATAATAAAAGCATAATAGACAGAACCTTTAATAGAATAATGAATGATAGGAAGAGTTTAATGAAATATGGTACTCAACTCACGGTGGGAGAATTGGAGTCTCTTCCTCTGTCGCATTTGGTCGTATAAACGTCCCAGGTCGAGGGGAGGATGGTCCATGGATTTCTGATGGGTACCCTCATAAACACAGAGCCCCATCATTAGATCTCGGTTCCCAATCCTTTAAAGAGTAAGACTGATAGTTTCAATATTAAAGAAAATTAATGATTCAGGCAAGAAATATCTATAAGAACGCTTCGACTTCATAGAACTTCATACGAAACAAGCACGGATGTCTCCATGAGTGTTGTAACTTTCTATAACTTTGACCTAAAAGAAAAACAAATACACAATGAATCTCTAGAACATGTTAGGGACTTACGAAAGCGTCTTAAGGGCTATAAAGTTTTGATTATTACTCTAGACAGGAACTTAACGTGCGACACTATATGAGATACAAACATCTAAGCTATATCCAAATAGAAATAAAACGTAGGCAACTTAAGAAGCAAGAAGCTCCAAACAGGTAATACACAAGAAGCATTCTAAAGAATTTACAGTCGGGGTATCCTACTTTAAATTATAGAATCGATACCTATACCCGGACGTTTATGCTTGGGGTAGTAGAGGAAATTCTGAGGGGAAGTCCAAACCCTGGATAATAATAATAATCCTCTCTCTCTCTCATAACTACACGTTTAAAAACCTATAGCTTAAGGAGCAGTCCAGTATACTGAAATTGCAAATTTCCCCATGACTAAAGGAGACTTTCCATAGAGCCAAATCTTTGAAGGAAAGACATTGTTTACAAAGAATCCGTAAGAAATAACAAATACTGGAATGACCAAAATCCGTCTCGACTTTTCTTACTCATCACGAACAACGACGAGAGTATCGTAACTTACCATGAAGATGGGTAGATCCTGCATATCTCACTAGAGGAAAACCTTGAGAGTGTCGACTACCATCATAGAGGAGGAATGCGTATGGAAGAAACAAAACCCTAAACTCTAGGCGGGAGAATCCTAATGGAGCATTAACCATTACTACATAGACTGATGGTAGGAGTACGAAGGCGCTATCCGACCATGTGACATAAAAGAGGTGGCATAAGTGTATTGAATACAGGGTGAGTGGTGGCCTCATAATGCGAACTCGCAGGGCCTCCATTAATAGACCGGACAGAAAGTCTGATTGACAGAAAAACCCTCAGACTTCTTGCCGAGTTAATGCACTATCACGACTCGCTCATTGTTCAGTTAAGATGATTTAGTTCATTATCCCTTCAGTTGGACTATGGGGAGGGTCAGTTAAGATTAGAGTGAGTTGAAAGTTAAGTACCTTTAAATGCTTACAAGCTGTGAACCTTAACCCTTGAGTTTCTCCTTTTATAAAAGTAATTTGTTCGTATTCAAGGGACCATACATAGGGGTGAGGGATAAATTGTTTATAGGATTAAACGTCCTCTATATGCCATAAATGTATAGATATAATGATATTGTGTCTATTAATAAGATGGAAGGTGATGCCAAAGTCAGTTATTAAATAGGAGAAGGAGGTTCATAGTAGTTCAATTGTCGTTAATAACTTCAATGTTTGAAGACTAGGAGAAGTAATGTTTCCCAAACATACTAATATTTTTTTTATTTTTTTTGGGTAAATTAGGGTACATTACATATGGAATCAGAGAAAAAAGTTACAACATTGGGCCTAAACATGGCCACATTAATTGCTTAGTATATATTTCGATTTATGTAAAACTAATAAATCCTATGATTACAAACATAAAGCCATTTCTGGTTTTTGTTAATTATGGCAGCTCAGGAGGGTGCATAAATCAGGTTGGAAGGAAATCTGAAGCAAGGACCTCTTGGAGATCTAAGGCAGAACAGTGATGGAAGCTCACCCATGGAGGTGTTGGAAACAATGAGGAATCTTATTGTTGAACTACAGATTTTCAAAGCCGACAATGAAAAATTGAAGAAAGCATAGCAGGAACAACAAGAGATAAATGAAGTCCTGTTGCGAAGTATAGTGACCAAGAAAATCCCAAAAGATGATAACCATGAGGAAGAGGTCAGCAAAAGGGCCTCCAAGAACTCTGGGCCGGAAACCAAAAAAGGAGGTAGTTTGTCTGAAGGAACACCTTCAGTTGAAGACAAAACTAAACCAGACATAAAAAGAAAACAAGTAGACCACCTTGAAGGAGAATTTAAAAAGATTAAACCGACTACCTTTGATGGAGAATCTAGGATAGGGGAAGAAGTTGAGGCATGGTTGTTGGACATCAAAAAATACTTCCAAATCTACAATTATTCCAACAACATGAAGGTCAGAATGACCATCTACAATCTGAAAGGGAAGGCCAACATTTGGTGCAAGACCTGAAATTGGCCAAGGGCCTAAAGGAGAAACAGTTGGAATGGTCTGACTTTAAGAAGTATTTTAAGAAGCAATACCTTTATAAAATCTATTATGAAAGGAAGACGAAATAATTTTATGAGTTACTACTTGGAAAGATGACGATGGAGGACCTTATAAATAAATTTTTGGAACTACTAAGGTTCGTACTGTACATCCGGGAGGATAAGGTAAAAATCCAGCGATTCTTAAGCTGTCTACCACAGTCCTACAGGGACAGAATTGAGTTTGACAACCCCAAATCCTTGAGTGAAGTATTCAAGAAATCATGAATGTGCTATGACCAGTATAAACAACGGGTAGAGTTTCCCAAAGCCTGGAAGGATAAGAAACAAGATCGAATGAACCAATGGATGAAGGGGTACCATCCAACTCCTTATCAGAATGCAAACAAAAGTTTTTCGAGAAAGGATTTTCACTCCAATCATCCAAATATGCAAGGCAACAGTAAACTGGTAAACCTGAGAATGAAGAAGTTGCGGACAGCTCCCGCGAGCCATTAAGGTGTTGGGAATGTGGAGAGCCTCATCTAAGGAGGAATTGTCCACGTTTGATTTCAGAAAACAGAACTGTTGTTCATAATTTTCAGGAAGCCTCGGCGGTGGGAGACGTGGGCAGAAGCCTACATCGGATAAATGCAACCATAGATGGTCGACAAGCTGACCACCAGTCCTCAGTGGTAGAAATTGAAGGTAAAATCAATAACACTCAAATTTCTATTTTAATTGACCCTGGAGCTACGTTAAGTTATATTACTCCTGATGTGGTAGAGTCAAATAAATTTAAGAAACTAAAGCACACAAAATCATGGATTGTACAATTAGAAACTGGTACTAAAAGGAAAGTAGTTGACTTTGTTTCGGATTTTGTGTTCAACTTAGATGGTCAATTTAATATAAGAACAAATCTGAATATCCTACCACTAGGATCTTACAATATGATTATCAGGATGGATTGGTTGGAACATCACAAAGCAGTACTAGACTGTTATACAAAGATACTTATCTATAAAGATGATTTTGGCACTATTAGAACAACCCAAGGCATACCAAAACCTGTATCAGTCAAACAAGTTTCAGCGATGCAACTCATGAAATGTATTATAAAAGGATGTCAATTTTATGCCATCCAAGTGATGAATCTATTAGAAAAAGAAGATAATCCAAAGTTAGAAGACTTTTCTATCCTACGTGAATTCAGAGACATTTTTGTGGATCAGATACCATAATTACCTCCTAGAAGGGAAATAGACTTCTCCATGGACCTACTACCCAGTTCAACCCCCATCTCAAATGCACCTTACCGAATGAGTCTACCAGAACTCACAAAATTAAAAATACAATTACAGGAACTATTGGACAAAGAGTATATCAAACCGAGTGTCTCACCTTGGGGGGCACCGGTCCTCTTTGTGAAAAAGAAAGACGATACTCTAAGACTATGTATCAATTATAGACAACTAAACAAAATGACTATTAAGAACAAATACCCCTTACCAAGGATAACTGATCTATTCAATCAAGTAGGTGGGGCCCAGATCTTTTCAAAGTTGGATTTACGATCCGGTTATCATCAAGTTAGGATAAATGATGAGGACATAAACAAAATAGTTTTTTGGACAAGATATGGACACTACGAGTTCGTAGTCATACCTTTCAGACTCACTAATGCACCAACCACATTTATGTGCCTGATGAACAATATTTTCAGTCAGTACTTAGACAAGTTCGTGGTAGTATTTATCGACAATATTCTGGTCTATTAAAAAATGGAGGAGGAACATGATGAACACTTAAGAATAGTTCTGCAAACGTTGAGGAAACATAAACTGCACGTCAAATTTGACAAGTGTGACTTCTATCAAAAATAAATACAATATCTAGGATATGTAATTTCAGTAGAAGGCATTGTCGTAGACCCAGAAAAGACAAAAGACATTATGGAATGGCCAGTACCTAAAGATGTAGCGGATATACGGTCATTCATGAGAATCACTGGATATTACCGTAGGTTTATAGAAGGGTTTTCCAAGATAGCCTACCCTATCATGTTATTACAAAAGAAAGGAACCGAGTTTAACTGGTCAGAGAAGTGTCAAGACAGTTTTAACAAACTGAAGGGATTATTGACAACTACACCCATATTGAAGGTAGAAGACCCAGATAAAGACTTCACCGTATGTGTTGATGCAAGTAAAGAAGGAATAAGTGGTGTCCTAACTTAGGAAGGACACGTTATTTGTTATGAGTCCCGAAAATTAAAAGAACACGAGAGAAATTATGTCACTCATGACTTAGAATTGGCAACAGTAATACAGGCCTTAAAAATGTGGCGCACTACATAATGGGAAAAAAATTTCTACTATTGGCGGATACTAGCGGGGTGAAATATCTGTTCAACCAACCAGATCTTGATGCAAGACAAGCAAGATGGTTAGCCTTCTTGAGCGAATTCGATTTCGAGGTTAGACATATCAAGGGTAAGGAAAATAAAGTAGCAGACACTTTAAGCAGAAGAGTCCATGGGTTATTTGACATAAATATCAGCAGGGCAGAAAGTGATATGGAACAAAGGGTAAGGATGATAGGTATTAATGACAAAAATTACAATAAGATGATGGCAGAATGAAAAAATAGTACCGCAAAATCAGATAAACCAGATCTAAGTATCGACGAGAAGGGAATATTATGATTTAAAAACAACTTTACATACCAGATTCAATAGAGTTAAAATTAACAGTTTTGGACGAAGTGCATAAGAAACTGTATTCTGGACATCCAAGTTACCAGAAAACAATAACAACACTTAGAAAACTATTTTACTGGCCTAATATGAAGGGTCAAACAACAGAGTACTTGGCTAGGTGCCAAGATTGTCAGCAGGTTAAGGCCAAGCACCAACATCCAGCTGGCCTATTACAACCATTACCAGTACCAGAATGGAAATGGGAGACCATATCACTGGACTTTATAACAGGTTTGCCTAAAACTTAGAAACATAATGATTCTATCATGGTTGTAATCGTTAAACTCAGTCAGTCTACACACTTTATTCCTGTAAAGTCTACTTTTAAAGATATAAACATTGTTGAAATATTCATGAAAGAAATTTTTAGACTGCATGGTATTCCTAAAATGGCGATTTTAGATAGAGACGTAAAATTCACATCCACCTTTTGGAAGGAATTATTTGCAGGGCTAAATACTAATTTGAATTTCAGTACAAGTTATCATCCACAAATGGATGGACAGACCGAAAGGACAAACCAAATCATAGAGGATATGCTCCGCATGTACGTAAGAACAAAAGCGAGCAAGTGGGAAGACTACCTGCACTTGGTAGAATTCACATATAACAATGGGTACCAAACTTCAACTAAGTTGAGCCCTTTCGAAGTATTGTACGGTAGAAAGTGTACGACTCCAATTAGCTAGGATAACCCGGCTAATAGACTCATGGTTGGACGAGAAATGCTCCAAGAAATGGAGAACATGGTAAGAAAGGTACAACAGAACTTGAAAGAAGCACAGGACAGATAGAAGAGCTATGCATATCAGAAAAGAAGACACTTGGAATTTCAAGTAGGAGACCATGTTTATTTGAAAGTCAAAGCCCGAAAAAGCTCGTTGAAGTTAGGGAACTATGTCAAGATGACACCCAGGTTTTGTGGGCTCTTCGAGATACTAGCTCGAATTGGACCCATAGCATATCAACTTGCACTTCCAGCTAATCTAAGAATTCATAATGTATTTCATGTCTCCTTGTTGAAAAAGTATATTCATGACCCTACTCATATGATTGATTGGAACTTGGTGCAGGTGGAACTCAAAGGCGAGTTCCAGGTGGAACCCCTGTGCATTCTGGACCGAAGAGAAATAACACTTCAGAATAGAGTCGTTGCTCAGGTAAAGGTGCAATGGAAGCACTTTAGTCCTGACGAGGCCACTTGGGAGTTGGAGGGAGATTTGCAGAAATCTCATCCAATGTTGTTCCAAGAAAGGAACAAACATTGAGGATAGTGTTTTACTGAAGGGGGAAAGAATGTGACATCCCCAAAAAAAAAAATATATTTTTGAAATTTAAATTTGCTGAAAATTTATTCCGTTTTTAGTAAATTCAAATTTGGAATTTTGTTTCCATTTATGGCAATTCCGAAATTTGAATTTGATAATTGTAATTAATTATTATGACTGTTGGGCAGAGACCTGATTTGACCCAACTAACTATTTGACTATGACACTTGTATGAAAACATAATATTTTATATTGATTGTAGGAGGACAAATGGAACAACCATGTTAAATTTAGCTGACCATGACTCCATGAGTGGGGAACATGTTGGAAATACCTCTAGGATGATTTTTACAAGTGGAAAATCAGTGATTTGGCCATTGGCATCCCCTAAAAATCAGGGAATTAGAAAGCTGCGAAAATTCCCTAGGGAGGGAAAGAAGACCTAGGAAAATTGATAAATAGCATATGTGAGGAGGCAGGACATTGCCAAGTATGTTGGGAAATGAGACTATTGATTTTTTTTCCTTGCTGTTATGAACACTATGTGAGTGTGAGGCAAGAGGGATCAGTTGGAATTGAAGGACATTGCTAAAGAGGAGATTTTCAAGTTCGCCCTCATGGATTCATGGTCAGGCTAGTGGGTGAATCGGGTAAGTGATTTTGGCTACCCTATTCTATGGTTGGGAGGAACGTGGTTGTTCCCTTTGTTTCCCTGCGAACTGGTTTAGATATGTTAATCTTTCCTCTCTCGATTTAAATGATTATAT
>SNQJ01S0001416.1:539539-552662 GCA_010110895.2 Picea sitchensis | reverse complement strand
GATCAATTTACATGCGGGTGCATTTTAGAGTTTTATAAAATATTTCCAACTTATAAATCAGCAACAATAGGAAATGACTAGAAAAACCATTACTTTATTTTTAAAGATATTACTTTATTTTTAAAGACTATTGAAAAGTCAATAACTGTAAATATAATTGTTTCATAAAATTTAAAATTCTTTGTTTAAATTTTCAACTTATAAATCATAAACAATAACAATTAGGAATATCACGAAAACCATTACTTTATTTTTAAATTATTAATAAAGTTTTGAAAAGATTTCAAACTTATAAATCAACAACAATAAGAAATAACCAGGAAAACCATTATTTTTTTAGGAAGGTTGAAAAGTCAATAAATCTACATTCAAAAAAAACATACGCTCATTCCACTTTATTTTTAAAGAAGGTTGAAAAGTCAATATCTATGAAGCAGAAGAACCATAGACTAGTCTCACCTCATAAATTATACAAGATTTGCCTACGGCATACCTGCAGCAGAAAAAAAAACATACATGCCGCATTAAAAAGAAATTTATAAAAAAAATTATAAAATTTTGAAGCAAAATCTGGATGTAGATTAGATGTATCTTAACTCTAAATAAGCATCTTGTAAAATAATGTGACTTCATAGGGTTCAGTGGTTTATTAAGCACCAGTAGCAGTAGTTCCTCGCCTAGCTGAGTGCTAGTTGCACTGCAATCCCTGGAAGGACGTCCTCAATACGGAGAAGGCAATGTAGATAAATATGACATTAAAAAACTACCCCAAGGTCATCCTCAATACGGAGAAGGCCGTTCTCAATACCGAGAAGACCACCGTCGGCTTTAGAATAACAGTCCAAGTTCATGAGCCAATGGAAGAACAAATAAATGAGTTTCAATATTTAAAAAAATAAAAATAAAATCCAACAGTAAAGTAAAACTATGTAAATCATGCCGAAATTTTAGGTCAACTTAACAAAGTAATATATATTCAACGCATAAAATCCATTAAATAGCAAAAATTAAAATGCATATATTAATTTCGTGGACTTTGTCTTAACGAGGAAAGCTCTACGAAGGTTAGACTTTGCTTAAACCTTAAGTTTATAACTTTTTTTTTAAGTTTTTGAATATTTTTTTATGTTTTTCTAGGGTAGACTTTGCCCCAAGTCTCAATGTTAAGTTTATATATATTTTTAACTTTTTCAAATTTTTTTAATGTTTTTTTATTCGTTTTATTTAGAATTTGGTTAAATTTTTTAACAATTATTGGAATTATTGGAAATGTATATTTTAATTAAGATCCGGGTTTTTCAAACCATGAATCTTTTATGGATGTTTTCAAAACTTACAATTTAAATAATGAAAAATTACAATTTTACCAATAAGTGTTGGAGATGATGCTTCCATTAATATAATAAGATTGAGTTATTATTTGTTAAGATATTCTTTCAATTATACCACCTAAATTAGAAAATAGTTAGATTTGAATAACTATTTTATGTCTAAGTGTGTGTTTTTTATTTATAATATATGAGAATAGTTTTATGTGTGTGTGTGTGTGTGAAGATATGGCTACTCTCCCAATTTATAAATTTGTATCATAGCTAGTGTGGGTTTAACTCCCTCAAGGAGGGCCGTGAATATGAAAAAGATGTAATATGTTGTACGAGAGTAGATAGATTGTTTGTGTGAGAGTAGATTTGATCTGGAATATATTTGAAGAACGAAATGAATACAGATATTATCAAAATATGTTTAACACAGAATAACAAATATACAATAAAATTGGTTTCTATTCATTAAGGAAATAAGTTAAAACTATAAAATGTAGCGGAAACAAGCTTGTTAGAATGATGGCAACTTATCTATGAGAAGAGATGTGACAGTTGCGCTCATTCACAAGAAGATCATTACAATGAGGCTCTGAAGGTCTTTTTAGAATAAACATGAATGTCAAAAACCCTAGACATCCAAAAAACCTAACCCTAGGAGATGAAGCACCAAAAGTCATATGGGCCCCATTTGGGTAAGTTAGTACATACACTTCTCGAGGTCGTAACTTTTGCATACAATCTATGTTTTAGGCGCACGATATCCCGTTGGAAAGCTCTATCCGTGGACTACACATTTTGTTGCTACTTATCAAAGGTCATTCTGATTGTGGCGAACCCTAAAAATGTTGTTTAGGGCCTCAAGACCACCCTACAAGTCAGGGACCCGAAAACTAGGGAAAAAACTAGAAAACTGCCACAATGAGCCAGGTGAAAGAGGTGGGAGGCCACCAACATCCATATGGATCAATCCTCCTCCCTTAGGAAGCAATGGTCTCCATTGTGTTGAGTTCCCCCATCAGATGAGGAAATTTCTGCTAAATTTGGCCTCGGGTGAGCCACTTGCCTTGGTGTAGGAGTTGCCCTGCTTTGACAACTCGATAAAGTTGGATCCTTTGTTGGCAAGTGCCCTTGATATGTTTGTTCACAATATGATCAATGGATGCATGTTGTATGCAGTCAGAGTTGAGATATGTTGGTGTCAGTTGTTCTGTTATCTTTGAGGTGTCTAATAATGGTGGGAAATACGGTCGAAGAATATCCACGTTGAACACTGGGTGCAAGCCAAGGAAAGGAGGAGTGTTGAGCTCGAAATAATTATTACCCATAGCCTTGGTGATGGTGTATGACCCATAATGGAGTGGGTGGAGCTTCTGATGGGGTCTTGTAAGGTCCTCTTTCTGCAAGTGCAACCAAACTTTGTCTCCCACCTGCAACTTATGTGGCACCCGGTGTTGATCATGACGTTGTTTGCACTTGTCATTGGACTTCTGTAGGATATCTTGAACCTGTTGGCAGATGTGTTGGATCCACTCAATGAACCGGGTGGCTTTGTCAACTTCAGTTGGAGTAGGAGATGAGTCGGTCGAGGTGACCGCAAGGGGTAGTGCAACATCTATGGGACCCAATGGTTGGAATACCAACTCCACCTAAAATGGGTTGTGGTCAATTGAGTTATGCAGGGCTCGGTTGTAGCTATGTTGAACATAGGGGAGACTCTCATCCCATGTGTGAGGGTGTTTGGAATTATACATGCACAAGATATGCACGATCATTTGATTTACGACCTCAGTTTGGCAATCTATCTAGGGGTGGAAGGTCGTGGATTTAATGAGCTTGGTGTACAACAGTGACCAAAGGATTAACCAGAATGTGTTGAGAAATCGACTATCCTGATATGAGACAATGGTTTGTGGGATTCCAAAATATACCCAGACTCGTTCAAAGAAGAGCTTGATAGTGGCCTCTGCTGTGAAGCTCTTCTTACAAGTGGCGATAATCACCATCTTAGAAAAGTGATCCACAACTAGAAAAACATAGTCATTGCCCCGCTTGGTGGATGGGAGGCTCGACATGTAGTCTATTGAGATGGACTCTTATAGCCTGTCAAGAGTAGCCAGAGGGGTGTACAGGCCATGTTTCTTAGTAGTCGGTTTGGTAATCACACAGGCAGTGCAAGATTTGATATACTTGTTGTCCTCCTATCAAAGTTTCATCCAGTAGAAATGTTTCTTTATCATTGCCATTGTATTTTTGACATCGAAGTGTCTTGCCACCCGACTGTAGTGGGATTCCCAGATCAGCTTCGCTCGCTCGCTTGATGGAACACAGATATGGCCCATACGACACAACAATCTGGCCCAGACGACACAACATTTTGTTGAGGAGTATATGCACCAATTAACTCCTTGATGCCATGTAAGCTACAAAATTCTTTGAATTCATTGGAGGTGAATTCTCCACCTCGGTCAGTTCTCAATACTTTTAAATAATATCYTGATTTCTTCTCAACAAGTGCTTTAAATTTTTGAAAGCAACTAAAATCTTGATACGTCTCACTTAATAAATAGACCAAATACATCCTTGAAAAATCATCTACAAAGAGAAGTAAATACATATTCTTTCCAAGAGACAAAGTCTACATGGTGCCACAAATATTTGCATGTACTAAGGCCAAAGGTTAAATGCTCTAAAATGATAATGAGGAAATCTATCTTGATGTTTCTTCCCTATTGCACAATCTTCACATATCTTATTTTTTGGCTCTATGAATGAAGGAAAACCTCTTACCAAATTCTTTTTTTGCATGAAGGAAATAGATCCAAAATTAAGGTGCCCAAACCTCTTGTGCCATAACCAAGACTCATCAACCAAGGCCTTCAAGCAAGCTACACTTGACTCCATACTTAACAAAAAAATCCTATTATCTCTCATAGGAACTTTGGTGACAAGGTCAATGTTGTTAAAAATCTTACACAAATTTCCTTCAAAAACATTCTTGTAGTTTTTAGAATTTCGCTGCACTATGCTAATCAATTTATTAATTAAACTTAGAACAAACAAAGTATCATGCATATACATAATACTTCCATTATTGACTTTTATGACAAGGGTACATTTTCCCATTACTTCTGCCCCATTATCATTGCCAAGATTTACTTTCCCTTTCACACTCTCATCTAACTTTACAAATAGATTTTTGTTTCATGCCATGTGATTTAAGCAGCCACTATCTAAATACCATACAAAATCATCTTTGGCATTAAAACTGTTACATGTGAGAAACAAAGTTTGAGAGTTCTCACCTTCGTCTTTACTAAAATTTGCTTGAGAGGTGTCTCTTTTCTTCTTAAAACAATAACTTTCAAGGTGACCATCTTTATTACAATAATTGCAATGAAAGTTACCTCTCCCAGGGTTGTTGTGTCTTTCTCTACCACAACCTCCTCTTCCTCTGACTCTTCCATGACCTCTACCTCCTCTATTTAATTTCATAGTAAGAGATTCAAAATCTCTTCTCAACATTTGCAGCTTGACAACTTTTACCTTTACGGATCCCTTGTATGCCTTCTCCAAGTTTTCCCAAGCATCATGGGACTTACTACATTATGCAATCTTTGAAGTTACTGTGATTTCAACTCCAACTTGAAGGACGAACATAGGTTTTTCATCATTTTGTCTGTTCTCTTTCAACTCTGTCTTTTGATCAACTGAGAGTGCATTGTAGGCAACTTGATCAACTGAATCTGTGTATCCTACAGAAACAAGAATCCACAAATCTTGTGAGATAAGCAAAGTTTTCATCTTCACACACAAGTACTCATAGTTTTCCCCACCGAAAAGAGAAATCCGGTACTGTACTGCATTTGAATTTTGGACCATTTCTCCTTCTCTAAAAATAAAAATGTTGTAATCAACCTACAGACCATTTCTACTTCTCCAAAAATAAAAATGTTGTAATCAACCTGCTCTGATACCAATTGAAAGTAATGAGCAAAAAATTGTAAATGATTGCTTAAAGAATCACACCCATAAATCTCTAAAAATATATATATAAATTCTAACAAAATAAGATTTCACCATAGAGATGAAATAAATACTTTGTTATACTCTATTTTTTATAAAATAAATTAAAATAGCATAACAAAAAACACTACAACATCAACACTTGTGAGCACACTGTGTAACTTAAAAATAAAATAGCTATAGATTATGCAGAAAGACAATACAACACTGCTTTGTTTACATAAAAACTCACTACAACACAATTATGTAAACACCAATTGTAAGACAATAAGCTATAGATTAAAAGAAACACTCACACACAATTGTTGTGTTGAGTACCAATGCAGTCGTTTAGGAAAAAAAATTTAATTAACAAACTCAACACTTAGCAAATTTAGTTTTACATATGAAGCTCAAAAATAGTCCAGAGGTCTATGGAATGCCTAAAAAGAATAGAAATAACGAGTAGTTATTTTACTCCAATCTTATTATAAATGCAAGGTCTGTGTTGTTACCACTCAACAATATTGAATATCAAATATACAGATTACACAATTTAGTTTACAAAGTTTTTTAATCACTACTTTACATAACATGTGGGTTCATTTAAGAGTTTTATAAAATATTTCCAACTTATAAATCAGCAACAATAGGAAATGACAAGCATTACTTTATTTTTAAAGACGGTTGAAAAGTCAATAACTGTAAATATAATTGTTTCATAAAGTTTAAAATTCTATGTTTAAATTTTCAACTTATAAATCATCAAAAATAAACAATAAGGAATATCAGGAAAACCATTACTTTATTTTTAAATTGTTAATAAAGTTTTGAAAAGATTTCAAACTTATAAATCAACAACAATGAGAAATAACCAGGAAAACCATTACTTTATTTTTAAATTGTTAATAAAGTTTTGAAAAGATTTCAAACTTATAAATCAACAACAATGAGAAATAAACAGGAAAACCATTACTTTATTTTTAAATTGTTAATAAAGTTTTGAAAAGATTTCAAACTTATAAATCAACAACAATGAGAAATCACCAGCAAAACCATTACTTTATTTTTAAATTGTTAATAAAGTTTTGAAAAGATTTCAAACTTATAAATCAACAACAATGAGAAATAACCAGGAAAACCATTACCTTATTTTTTTTATTTTTTAAAGAAGGTTGAAAAGTCAATAAATCTACATAAAAAAACCATAGACTCATTCCACTATATTTTTAAAGAAGGTTGAAAAGTCAATATCTATGAAGCAGAAGAACCATGGACTAGTCTCACCCCATAAATTATACAAGATTTGCCTACGGCATACCTGCAGCAGAAAAAAAAAAATACATGGGTTTCAATATTTAAAAAAACAAATAAATGAGTTTCAATATTTAAAAAAATAAAAATTAAATCCAACATTAAAGTAAAACTATGTAAATCATGCCGAAATTTTAGGTCAACTTAACAAAGTAATATATATTCAACTTAATATTCAATTTAACAAGGTAATATATATTCAACGCATAAAATCCATTAAATAGCAAAAATTAAATTGCATATATTAATTTCGTGGACTTTGTCTTAACGAGGAAAGCTCTACGAAGGTTAGACTTTGCTTAAACCTTAAGTTTATAAAAAAAAATTCTAAGTTTTTGAATTTTTTTTTATGTTTTTCTAGGGTAGACTTTGCCCCAAGTCTCAATGTTAAGTTTATATATATTTTTAAGTTTTTTTAATTTTTTTTTAATGTTTTTTCTATAAGTTTTATTTAGAATTTGGTTAAATTTTTTAACAATTATTGGAATTATTGGAAATGTATATTTTAATTAAGATCTCAAGTGTATTAAGGGTTTTTCAAACCATGAATCTATTTATGGATGTTTTCAAAACTTACAATTTAAGTAATGAAAAATTACAATTTCACCAAGTGTTGGAGATGATGCTTCCATTAATATAATAAAATTGAGTTGTTGTTTGTTGAGATATTCTTTTAATTATACCACCTAAATTACGAAATAGTTAGATTTGAATAACTCTAGAGTTATAATTATGTCTAAGTGTGTGTTTTTTATTTATAATATATGAGAATAGTTGTATGTGTGTGTGTGTGAAGATATGGATACTCTCCCAATTTGTAAATTTGTATCATAGCTAGTGTGGGTTTAACTCCCTCGAGGGCCACGAATATGAAAAAGATGTAATATGTTGTACGAGAGTAGATAGAATGTTTGTGTGAGAGTAGATTTGATCTGGAATATATTTGAAGAACGAAATGAATACATATATTATCAAAGATATTTAACAAAGAATAACAAATATACAATAAAATTGGTTTATATTCAATAAGGAAATAAGTTAAAACTGTAAAATGTAGTAGAAACAAGCTTGCTAGAATGATGGTGGCTTATCTCTGAGAAGAGATGTGACGGCTGCACTCATTCACAAGATCATTACAATGAGGCTCTGAAGGCCTTTTTAGAATAAACAGGAATGTCAAAAACCCTAGACATCCAAAAAACCTAACCCTAGGAGATGAAGCGCCAAAAGTCATATGGGCTCCGTTTGAGTAAGTTAGTACATCAACTTCTCGAGGTCGTAACTTTTGCATACAATCTATGTTTTAGGCGCATGATATCCCGTTGGAAATCTCTATTCGTGGACTACACATTTTTTTGTTATTTATCAAAGGTCATTCTAATTGTGGCGAACCCTAAAAACGTTGTTTAGGGCCTCAAAACGGCCCTACAAGTCAGGGACCCGAAAACTAGGGAAAAAACTGTCAAACTGGAAAACTACCACAATGAGCCAGGTGGAATAGGTGGGAGGCCACCAACATCCATATGGATCAATCCTCCCCCCTTAGGAAGCAATGGTCTCCATTGTGTTGAGTTCCCCCATCAGATGAAGAAATTTCTACTAAATTTGGCCCCGGGTGAGCCACTTGCCTTGGTGCAAGAGTTTTCCTGCTTTGACAACTCGATAAAGTTGGATCATTTTTTGGCGAGTTCCCTTGATATGTTTGTTCACAATATGATCATTGGATGCCTGTTGTATGCAGTCGAAGTTGAGCTATGTTGGTGTTAGTTGTTCTTATATCTCTAAGGTGTCCAATAATGGTGGGAAATACGGTCGAAGGATATCCACGTTGAACACTGGGTGCAAGCCAAGGAAAGGAGGAATGTTGATCTTGAAAGAATTATCACCCACATCCTTGGTGATGGTGTACGACCCATAACGAAGTGAGTGAAGCTTCTGATGGGGTCCTATAAGGTGCTCTTTCTGCAAGTGCAACCAAACTTTGTCACCCACCTGCAACTTATGTGACACCCGATGTTGATCATGACGCTACTTGTGCTTGTCATTGGACTTCTGTAGGATATCTTGAACCTGTTGACGGATGTGTTGGATCCGCTCAATGAACCGGGTGGCTTTGTCAACTTCAGGTGGAGTAGGAGATGAGTCGGTCGAGGTGACCGCAAGAGGTAGTGAAACATCTATGGGACCCAATGGTTGGAATCCCAACTCCACCTAAAATGGATTGTGGTCAGTTGAGCTATGAATGGCTCAGTTGTAGCTATGTTGAACATAGGGGAGACTCTCATCCCATGTGTGAGGGTGCTTGGAATTATACATGCGCAAGATATGCATGATCATTTGATTTACAACCTCAGTTTGGCAATCTATCTGGGGGTGGAAGGTCGTGGATTTAGTAAGCTTGGTGTCCAACAGTGACCAGAGGCTTAACCAGAATGTGTTGAGAAATCAACTATCCCAATATGAGACAATGGTTTGTGGGATTCCAAAATATACCCAGACTCGTTCAAAGAAAAGCTTGAAAGTGGCCTTTGTTGTGAAGCTCTTCTTACAGGTGGCGAGAATCGTCATCTTAGAAAAGTGATCCACAACCAGAAAAACATAGTCATTGCCCCGCTTGGTGGACAGGAGGCTCGACATGTAGTCCATTGAGATGGACTCGTATGGCCTGTCAAGAGTAGCCAGAGGGGTATACAGGCCATGTTTCTTAGTGGTCGGTTTGGTAATCACGCAGGCAGTGCAAGATCTGATATACTTTTTGTCCTCCTGTCGAAGTTTCATCTAGTAGAAATGTTTTTTCATCATTGCCATTATATTTTCGACATCGAAGTGTCCTGCCACCGACTGTAGTGGGATTCCGAGATCATCTTCGCTCGCTCACTTAATGGAACACAGATATGGCCCAGATGACATAATATTTTGTTGACGAGTATATGCACCAATTAACTCCTTGATTCCATGTAAGCTACAAAATTCTTTGAATTCATTGGAGGTGAATTCTCCACCTCGGCCAGTTCTCAATACTTTTAAATAATATCCTGATTTCTTCTCAACAGGTGCTTTAAATTTTGAAAGCAACTAAAATCTTGATACGTCTCACTTAATAAATAGACCAAATACATCCTTGAAAAATCATCTACAAAGAGAAGTAAATACATATTCTTTCCAAGAGACAAAGTCTACATGGTGCCACAAATATTTGCATGTACTAAGGCCAAAGGTTAAATGCTCTAAAATGATAATGAGGAAATCTATCTTGATGTTTCTTCCTATTGCACAACCTTCACATACCTTATTTTTTGGCTCTATGAATGAGGGAAAACCTCTTACCAAATTCTTTTTTTGCATGAAGGAAATAGATCCAAAATTAAGGTGCCCAAACCTCTTGTGCCATAACCAAGACTCATCAACCGAGGCCTTCAAGCAAGCTACACTTGAATCCATACTTAACAAAAAAATCCTATTATCTCTCATAGGAACTTTGGCGACAAGGCCATTGTTGTTAAAAAGCTTACAAAAAATTCCTTCAAAAACATTCTTGTAGTTTTTAGAATTTAGTTGCACTATGCTAATCAACTTATTGATTAAACTTAGAACAAACAAAGTATCATGCATATACATAATACTTCCATTATTAACTTTTATGACAAGGGTACATTTTCCCATTACTTCTCCCTCATTATCATTGCCAATATTTACTTTCCCCTTCACAATCTCATCTAACTTTACAAATAGATTTTTGTTTCATGTCATGTGATTTGAGCAACCACTATCTATATACCATACAAAATCATCTTTGGCGTTAAAACTGTTACATGTGAGAAACAAAGTTTGAGAGTTCTCACCTTCGTCTTTACTAAAATTTGCTTGAGAGGTGTCTCTTTACTTCTTAAAACAATAACTTTCAAGGTTACCATATTTATTACAATAATTTCAATGAAAGTTACCTCTCCCAGGGTTGTTGTGTCTTTCTCTACCACAACCTCCTCTTCCTCTGACTCTTCCATGACCTCTACCTCCTCTGTTTAATTTCATAGTAAGAGATTCAAAATCTCTTCTTAAAATTTGCAGTTTGACAACTTTTACCTTTACAGATCCCTTGTATGCCTTCTCCAAGTTTTCCCAAGCATCATGGGACTTACTACATTATGCAAGCTTTGAAGACACTGTGATTTCAACTCCAACTTGAAGGACGAACATAGGTTTTTCATCATTTTTTCTGTTCTCCTTCAACTCTGTCTTTTGATCAACTGAGAGTGCATTGTAGGCAACCTGATCAACTGAATCCGTGTATCCTACAGAAACAAGAATCCACAAATCTTGTGACATAAGAAAATTTTTCATCTTCACACACAAGTACTCATAGTTTTCCCCACCGAAAAGAGAAATCTAGTACTGTACTGCATTTGAATTTTGGACCATTTCTCCTTCTCCAAAAATTAAAATGTTGTAATCAACCTACAAACCATTTCTACTTCTCCAAAAATAAAAATGTTGTAATCAACCTACTCTGATACCAATTGAATGAAATGAGCAAAAATTTTTAAATGATTGCTTAAAGAATCACACCCATAAATCTCTAAAAATATATATAAAAATTCTAACAAAATAAGATTTCACCATAGAGATGAAATAAATACTTTACTATACTCTTTTTTTTATAAAATAAATTAAAGTAACACAACAAAAAACACTACAACATCAACACTTGTAAACACACTGTGTAACTTAAAAATAAAATAGCTATAGATTATGTAGAAAGACAACACAACACTGCTTTGTTTACATAAAAACTCAATACAACACAATTATGTAAACACCAATTGTAAGACAATAAGCTATAGATTAAAAGAAACAATCGAATTTAAATAAACACACAATTATTGTGTTGAGTACCAATGCAATCGTTTATGAAAAAAAACTTAATTAACAAACTCAACACTCAGCAAATTTAGTTTTACATATGGAGTTCAAAAACAGTCTAGAGTTCTATGAAATGCCTATAAAAAATAGAAACTAGGCAGTAGTTATTTTACTCCAATCCTATTATAATTGTTACCACTCAACAATATTGTTTACAAAGTTTTTTAATCACAATTTAGTTTACAAAGTTTTTTAATCACTACTTTACATAACACATCATATATTGTTTTCATCTTCATTCAACTTGTTTTAACGATCAATTTACATGCGGGTGCATTTAAAAGTTTTATAAAATATTTCCAACTTATAAATCAGCAACAATAAGAAATGACCAAAAAAACCATTACTTTATTTTTAAAGACTACTGAAAAGTCAATAACTGTAAATATAATTGTTTCATAAAGTTTAAATTCTAAAATATTTCCAACTTATAAATCAACAACAATAAGAAATGACCAGAAAAACCATTACTTTATTTTTAAAGACATTACTTTATTTTTAAAAACGGTCAAAAAGTCAATAACTGTAAATATAATTGTTTCATAAAGTTTAAAATTCTATGATTAAATTTTCAACTTATAAATCATCAACATGTTTGAAACAGCAGACAGAAGAATGGCTCGGATATATGTGGCACTAGATATACAAGCTGGTTTAGCCGAGGTATTGGAGATTGACTGGCGAGGACAGATCCACCCACAGAGGCTTGACTATCTGGGCATTCCTTTCCGCTGCTCCTATTGCAGAAGAACTGGACACTTGAGAAGAGATTGTTACAAGTTCCCCCCACCTGAGGATTTCTTGGACCCAGCAGAAGAGGCAAATTTCAACGGATATATCTCGTCTCCAAACTTACCAACTGACTCACAGTTCTATCAAAGTGATGTCTCGAGTCCAGAAGAAACAATGGCGAGTAAGATACAAGAACTTTGTCCTTCGCTCTACAGTACATTCACGTCCTTGGATAAGATTTTCATTTCTGAACTTCCCTTTTCCCGCCTGTCTCCCAATCTCTCAACCACCTTACATAATACATCCATTGAACCCCCCTTATCCAACACACCCCCCCCATCAGCTGCTGTCCCTACACCCCCCTCCGACTCACACACTACTTTTCACACCCCCCCAACAGCTGCTGTCCCTACACCTCCCTCCGACCCACATACTACTTTTCACACCTCTTCTTTACTACCACCATCGGAGACAGACCCTTTCATCGTAGCTGAAGTCTCACAAGAACCTTTTGTCCTAACTGGTTACACTGAACCCTCTCACTCGGCTTCTCAACTAGATATTGTTCTACGGGATGCTACCCAGGAATCACAACTTCCTTTTGATTCGCTCCCCCTACACATCTATCATGGGAAACAAAAATTACCTGGATCAGGGATTCTACCCGACCAACCATCTTCCTCAAGACAGAAACCCAAAACAGAGCTGGAACCATCCTGGTCAAGAGGAGTTGGCCTGGAACTCTCTCCTCTAAAAACTCGCAGTGCAAGGAAAAAGACCTTGACGGGCTCGACTTCAGTGGCAGTTAACAATCCAAATCAAACACAAGGGGC
>SNQJ01S0001416.1:496502-527109 GCA_010110895.2 Picea sitchensis | reverse complement strand
TTGCTACTAGGATTCTTTTCTCTATCAGGGTCAAGGTGCTCAGAGGGTGGCTTCGGCCTATGGTTGGGTGACAAGGGTATTGTCAATGGTAAAACAAGCACAATCCTTCATATTCTAACAGGTTATGGGCCCAAACCTCCTTCATTCAGTCTAAATGCTGGAAGGAAACATAGCCTCTAGGATATTGAGCTCACTAATTAACTTCCATTAGGGTTACTAGCAGAAGCAACTTCCAAGACACTGCCGCTAGGGTTACTAGCAAGAGCAGTTGTAGAACCCTAAATCTTAGATTTGGCACCTAGTGATGGAGCATCTCCCTCAAAGAGAAGATATTCAAATGCAACCTAAATCAACACACCTTTTGGCTCTCTCAGAAGACAAAAATGACGAATTTGAAGTTTTGGATCAAGGCATGACCAGTTAGCAATCAACTGAAGACATGAGTAAAACAATCAGTCTTCTACACTACTCAGCACTCACTGGAACGATTGAAGATGACATGTGGATAATCTATAGCGGAGATTCTAGGCACATGACAGGAGATCAAGCCATAATCTCAAATCTAAATGAGAAGAAGACCTCGTACAAGGTAGAGCTTGGATTCAAAACCACTTACCCCATGGAAGGATTTGGACAAGCCTCCATCAAAATGAAAACAGGTAACTATGTTCACTTAAGCAATGTTTTATATGTACCTGGTTTAGAAAATAATCTTGTATCCATATCCTACCTAGAATACAAAGGAAACATAATAGCCTACATAGATGGAAAAGTATTATCTTGGCATAAAGACTCCAGCATTGAGAATTCTAGGGTTATTGGAAGTCATGAAGGAAATCTATATAGACTACTAGAACAAAATGAAGAATCTCTCGTACATGATGAAGTCAATTCCAATGAGCTTTGGCATAGAAGGTACGCTCACATTAACTATCAAGCATTACCTCTTCTCAAAAGAATGGTTGAAGGAATACCAGAGTCTGATGCCAGTAAAATATCTAGGAGGATCTTCTTACTATGTAATCTTCATAGATGACTATTCAAGAAAGACTTGGTTATACCTACTAAAGACAAGAGACGAAGTATTCAACAAGTTTCAAGAATTCAAAGAAGAGATAGAAAACCTCAAGAATAAGAAGATAAATACGCTAAGAATAGATAATGGTGGAGAATACACATCAAAGGAATTCATTGCATTCTGCAAATAGAGAGGGATTAGGAGGGAGATGACTGTTCCTCATAACCATCAACAAAATGGTGTAGCAGAAAGAAAGAACAGATCTATTGAAGAAACCGTAAAAGCCTTACTAAATGATCAAGGTCTATCCATGTTCTTATGGGGAGAAGAAACAATGACAACAATATATGTGAAGAATATAAGTCCTCATCGTATTTTGAAGGACATGACACCAGAAGGAGCCTTCTTAGGTAAGAAGCCTAATGTGGAAAACCTAAGAATATTTGGATGCCCTATTTACTCTCACATTCCCAAGGATAAAAGGAATAAACTAGAACCCTCAGGAAAGAAGGGGATATTCGTAGGATACAGTGATTCATCCAAAACCTATAGAATATATATTCCAAAAAAATAGAAGATCGAAGTTAGCAGAGACGTAACATTCAATGAAAACATGGCCTTCAAGAAATCCATAGAAGAAACTATTGAAGAAGAAGAAGAGATTGAAGAACCTAATGAAGAAAACACAGAAAAGGAAAATGACAAAAAGGAACAACCTGATCATCCTATGGATCCATGTGAAAAGATTGATTCAGATATCGTACCCAGGACCAAGAAATGACCAGCTTGGCTTGAATCTACCTTACAATACGCAGAAAGACTCAAGGTTCCAGAAGGAACATTCAGAAAGAGTAAAAGACCTAAAATATTCTCAAGTTATGCAACATACATGACGAAGCTTCTAGATGAAGAACCTACCACATTTGAAGAAGAAGTTCAAAAGGGACAATGGAATGAAGCTATGACGAAAGAGCATCAATCCATTATGAAAAATGAGGTATGATTTCCCATACCTCATTTTTACCTTTTACACACGCAGAAAGACCTGGGTTCCGAGAAGGAACATCTCGAAGAGTAAAAAGACTCCAAAATATTCCTCAAGTTGCGCAACATACATGACGTAAGCTTCACAGCATAGAACCTACCACATTTTGAAGAAGAAGTTCAAGGGACAATGAATGAAGCTATGACTAAAGAGCATCAATCCATTATGAAAAAATGAGGTATGGGAAATCATACCTAGACCTAAAGAGATAACCAATGGTAACTTTAAAATGGGTATATAATATCAATCATGAAATGTAGAAGCGGATAAATACAAGGCAATATTCGCAGCTAGAGGGTTCTCCTAGAAGAATGGAGAATATTACATGAAACCTTTTCTCTGATGGCTAGATATACTTCCATTAGATCTATCATATCTCTTGTCGTTTTCATGGGATGGAACTTACATCAAACTTACATCAGATGGATGTAAAAAACAACTTTCCTCGATGGAGAAATTGAAGAAGAAGTATATACGAACCCAAGGATTTGAGGTACATTCCATAGGCCCTCATGTTTACGGATTGAATAAATCCTTATATGGACTCAAGCAATCTCTAAGAGTCAGTGCTGATAGGTTCACAACGTCGTTGTCACTTGGTTTATCCAAGAGTCATGCAGATCCAAACCTCTATTGTAAATGGATAATGCACGTGTAATTCTACTACTATATGTTGACGATCTATTCATACTGTGTGAAGAGTCTCTCATCATCCAAAGGCAAGAAGGAACTATCTTTTGAATTTGATATGAAATATCTAGGTCTCCTATGCATTACTACTTGGGACTAGAAGTATGTATGTATGGCAGAAGTATTCCTTGACAATGAAAGTACGCAATAAATATCCTTGTTTGGAATGATGGATTGTAAATCCATGGACATTCCTATGAATACTACATACAAAGTAAAGAATCCATCCAATAGATCCATCTCTATCAACAACCACTACTGGGCTGATGTATTTGGTAAATACCAAATTTATTTTGTTTTCCAGAATATTAATTGCCGCCATGTGTGGAACCAGACATGAGTAACTAATAGCTGCAAAACATATGGGAGCAGATATATTCGTGGAAACAATAACCATATTTAATATATATCGCATCCAATGATATACAACTCTCATGGATTCAATGACTCCTCGACAAGGTGAAGTGTAGAAGATAGATAGAGCACTTTAGGCATGTGTTTCAACTTGGCCTCTGCTATGATATCTTGGGGCGACAGGAAACAGAAGTCCACACCAATACCCAAAGAAGAGAGACAGAACATGTGAAGCATGCACATAAGCAACATGGCTAAGGAAGTTAATCTCCCATTTATTTGATCGTGATTCGCACCAACGTATGGTCAGGATCACCTGAAAGGGCGTAAGATTTATCGTAACATCCCCGTGGTTTCATGAGAGGTCAAAGATACTTGAGATCAAACACTATTTCATTCATAAATCTTGAAGGAGAGGTGAAGCTCTATATATCCCCACGATGAGCGCATTAACAGACATCCCGACAATAGCTTCTATCCCACAAAGTCACATTCTATAGCATGGGGATTGTGGAAATAAATCCCTTATATGAAAGGGAAGAAATGACTGTCTGTGTCTCGAGGGAGAACTCAAAAATATTATTGAAGACATTTTTTTTGAGATTGAAAAATAGCCCAAATTTCGTGCATATTATTCTATTCGAATGTGGATTGATATTTATGACATCAATTTCCCATTGTTAACATGGGAAATTGGTCCAGATTATTACTTTACCTAAAAACGACTTCCCATCAGGTGGGTTAACATAGAGCGGTCTTAGGCGCTCTCTCTTCTGAGGGTTACTCGAAGACTAGTTCACCGGATGTGATTTCTCACTGTGGTTAACATGAGGAATGGTCCGTTTGAGGTTGATACAGATGCGCTCTTTTCCTCTCAGGGTTAACAAGGGAATGGTCCCATTAATCATTCCTTTAGGGCCGCATTCTCTCCGGTGGTTCACCGGATTAGTGAGGTTCACCCAGAAATGGTCCAAGCTCAACAATCAGTGGATAGGCATTCCTTAGGTTTATACATTCTCCGTGGTGCACTTTGATTAGTGGTGTTATACCAGTGGAGTGGTCTAGGTTCATTATAGGACAATTATTCTTCCTTTTGTTGAGAAGAATAGTCCAGACATTCTATTGTTATAATTTCTATGCATATTCTTTCATATCTCATAGACGCGAGTGAAAGACAAATTCCATATCTAATTTAGATTCAATAACATTTTTGTGTAGGTTGACATTAGATGATTGTTATGGAGACTAAATTTCTATGGACAGTAGATGTATGCCACTGTGGTGGATATGTTCCAATGTTTATGACTATACGTCACACCGGACAAGTACTTGTATGCTACTCCGGTGGTACTAAACCACAGATGGTTTTGCGTACTACCAGCGGATGTCGTAGCTATATGTTCTATCAATTGGTCTTGTGCCGCCGTCGTGGAGAATTATTCATTGATAATAAGAACGTGCTCTGATGCTGAATTTTACCATTCGGCCCACAGATCACACGGCACCTAGCTAGTGGATGGAGCGCTTGATACGGGCGTAGCCGGGATAAAACATCTATCGCACTTTGACAAGATTATAAACGTTCGAAGGAAGAAAACAATAAAACCAGACAAGATGCTCACCATAATAGATGATTAATAAGGAATTAATGAAAACGTAAGTAGAAGTTGGCCCCAGTAAGTCTTATAGAATCACTATAAATACAGTGGCAATTAGTCTCATTTGACACACTTTTCTCGTGAATTGTGCATAGCTTAATCGGAGTATCCAACAGCAGCGCCCCAAAGTGCTGCACTGGGTTTGGGTGAGACTATCTCGGATCATCTTGTCACTTCTCTGTCAGTGCATTAAATTTTGTATTTCTACTCGTGATTTTTTTTGTCAAGGTTAAGGTGTTTGTGGGTGGCTTCGGCCTATGGTGGTGTGACAAGGGTATTGTCAATGGTGTTCACAACCTTTCAGTATTATAACACACATCATACATTTCCGGACTTGAATCAAGAGCTTGGCCAATTGTTTCCCATGCAAAATTATTTAATTGGACTGGGAAGGGAATAGTCCAAATCCTAGGCTTGAAAGGCCTCCTTCCAAGCCCCGCAAGCCCCCGATATCCCCGCACCTCCCCTCATGTTTCCTTACAACCCGAGGTCCATGCAAATGATGGATGGCGTGAGATTGTCCACCCGACAAGATCCCAACATTGTACAGCCCTCAACCTGGTCTCCCCCAGCTTTGAACCCCATTGTCCAAGATGCCCTTAACCACTCACCAGTGCAATCCTCCAATGCTAGAAACATATTGAAGACTCAAGCCCACCATGCACTTGATAAAGGAAAATCCACAATCAAGCCGCCTCACCCCTCCAATGACTCTCGGGACAAATCCATTTCCTCCCTGATGCATTTGAGGGATAATTGTTCCAATGTGATCGGTGAGATTAGGCCTAAGGGATCCACGTACCAAAAGGAAAATTCAGGAAAACTGGTGAGGACAAAGAGAAATCACAAAGGGTTGCACTGAATTGGGAAATATGTATCTATTTTTTTATCTATTGTTTTATGACAGTTGCATCACATACGTATGTCAAGAAGATAATTTTGAGGTTTGGTATGAACAATGTGAAACCAATTTCAATCCCTTTCACTTCCCATTTTAAGCTTTATTCAATTTTATGTCCCAAGATTAAAGAAGCAGTAAGGAATATATGTCTCATGTACTATATGCCAATGCAATAGGAAGTTTAATGTATGATGGCGGGAGTACAAGACCAGACATTTCACATGTAGTTAGGGTTGTTAGCAAATATATGGAAAATCTAGGTACACCTGGGCCGCAGCATTGAAATGGGTGCTTTGGTATTTGAGGGGCAATAATGGATTACCGTGATCACCTATAACTAAGTGGGTTGGTGAGTTGGGTCCGGTGATGTTGGCTTTGATTTTGCAAGTGATTCTCTCAAAAGATGAGGTTAACCTCAGGGTATGTGTTTACTCTTGTAGGTGGAGATATTATTTGGATTTCAAAGCTATAGAACATTGTTTCTTTATCAACTATAGAAGGTATCACATAATCATTTCACATGCTTGCAAAGAGGCGATTTGGTTAAAAGGTTTGTTTGGTGAGTTTGGAAGGATGCATGATAAAGTAAAGATACTTTTTGATAGTCAAAGTGTTATTCAATTTGGCTAAGAATCCATCCTTCCACAAGAAATAAACAATTTATTAAGTACCTACTTTGTAAGACAAAGTCATCGTGATGAAGGTGGAGTTTCCCTGAAACATTTCATACAAAGAGAATCACAAGACATGTTCACAAACCAAGACTTTTAGAGAGAAGCTGCATGGTGCTTGGCTTCTCTTGGTTTGAAGAAGAGGTGATGAATAAATTCAAGCATGATAAATCGTAAATCAAGGTCAAGGTGGGAGATTTTTAACATGACCCCACTCTGAATTTTGTGGATAAAGGGAAGATTCTCATGGATCCTATTTTGTAGTATTTTGTTCAACCAAATCTACCAACTTTCTATGTAGCGCATTAAATTGGATAAACAGTTTTGTAACTAAATGAAGTTTGTTCTATATTGATGTAAACCCATTGAGGCATAAGAGAGAGAGGAAATAGTGGATTTGAGTGAGAGTTCGAATGGTTGTATGAACCATTGGAAGCCTGGACTTGATGGATGTTGTATTAATCTCCCTTGAACAATAAATCAAAGACCAATTATCATTGCCCCATGGATAGCTCTCATAAAAGAAGGGTTTTTACCACGAAATCTCACGTCGAAAATGTGAATGCTATTGTTCTTGTTTATTCTTCCTCATTAGCTTAATTGAATATTTGTTGATTCCACATTTAACAAGTATAGCACATCTAATGCCTAAAAACTAGGTATCAATTATTCCAATCTCCCCTTGATGTCAAGTTTTTTAATTCACGATAGCAGTCTAGGATTTCAAATATATCCTTTGGAAATTCCTTAGTAAAAACGCTTATGAGTTGATCTTCTGCATTTGAAAAATTGTTGAAATGAATTATTGTTGCAATAACACCAATGAAAAGATGTAAAATATCAATCTGTTTTCTCTACATGTGGAATACATGATTCGTTGTGTTGATATTATAGAAGGGAGGCTAACCTCCACATACAAAATCCATTGACAATAATAGGAATATTCTAGAGACCAAGAGAAACCCTAAAACATTGGATACAAACCTAGAAGATAAGCTTGTCTCAAGAGAATATTTAATATTGAGTTATTGGCCTTCAGAAAGAGAATTCCGCCCAGTCAAGTGTTATAGCAATATTTGCATCACCCCATGCAAACTGTGAGGGCATTTCTATTCCCATGTATACTGAAGTCCCTTTTGCAAATCCCAGAACTAAAAAAAATTATTTTCCACATAAGGTCCTAACAACCATACAACATGTATACACATTTTGCACCATGCCCCCACGTACATAGGGGTTTGTGCTCAAAATTAAAAAATGGTGTCTAAGTTTCCATGATCCTTGACCTTCAATATATTTGAAACTGAATTCTACTCCTTCGGGGCCCATTTTGAAAGCTATAAATGAGCCATATCCAAGCTTAGCATGCAAGAGGAGAAGAATTCAACTTTATGAGCAAAGTTACTATAGAGAAATTCTTTACTTCATATTAAGTCTGCAGATCCCTTTGTCCTCCCTTAAGTTTGAACATAGTGTTCAACCCCAAGCTCTTCCCTATTTGATGTAGAACCTCATTGTCTCTCTTATACAAGATCTTGTTCCTTTGGTGAGGATTGAAGTGGTGGATGTCCAACTAGAAGGGACTTAGTTTCGGCCCAAACATGCCCACACCCAAGTTTGGTTCATACACTTATGTTGATTAAATTTAATAAAATACTCTTTCTCATCCAATCAATGTCTTGCAAATATATGAATTGTTACCCCATGGGCATATTTTTATGAATATTGATGGATTATTCCTATTATATGTGTTAAATTTATATATTATCACCATGCTTGCGTATCTTGGTTGTTGAGGACAAGTCAGGTGTATTTCTTTGAGTCAAGAGCTCAACTAAAGGGACTTCACCTAACGCCCGGATCTAGGTAGGCTCTTTTGACCTATCTCTTGTTAATTTATATAGCATAATTCTGAGGATTAGAGTTGATTTCCTCAGAGGTCATTTTGTCTATTTTGGTTTTACCCCATGCCATAGAGGGATTTTCCTCAGAACATCAAGAGAGATAGAGAAGTATAAATAGAGGGCGCTTAGAGATCATTTGTCACTCAATCACCACAATTGCATAAGGACAAGAAGTGAGCATGACTGGAGGACAGTTGTCCCTGCAGCAGTGGTGACTTGGTCTCTTGGTTATGGTTTGGACTTTCTCTGGGTTATGGTTTAGACTCTCTGATAAACTCTTGTTACCCTTGCTTGGTGCACTAGCCTTAGAGAAATGTGTGCTACCTTGGTTAGCTATTGGATTGCTTCCAGAATTATTTTGTTTTTTCAAGGTTAAGGTGCTCCAAGGCTCTTTAAAAAAGCCTATGGTTGGGTGACAATATTTCTATATTGTCTATGGTGAAATCCGCACACCTATTTTCTAATAGGGTATGGGCCCACACTATCTTCTAAAAGTCTAAGGTTGAAGATAGATTGGGAGGATTTGCTCAGTTGCGGTTGCAGTTGCAGTTGTAGTTTTCAGTTGTAGTTGTAGTTTTGTTGCAATAATGAAACCATAACCCTCTTGTTGAGGCACCTTTATGAAGAGTTTGACCTAATTCTATGATATCCTAGTGCTCCCTAGCCTAGCATCTCCTCCTAGTACTCTCAGTTGGCTGTGCCAAGTTTGAGTTTTTGGTCAAAGTTAAAGGCTGACCAAGTCAAGGCAGCCATGACTTACTCTATGAAGTCAGAAAACAAGCGGCGGATTCTAACTTGGCATGGAAGATGTAAGGATTGACCTATCCTTGCTAAAGAATAAAGTGTTGGATATCAGAAAGGAAAGATCATGGTCCACAGCTTGAAGAAGGAAAAGAGAAAAGGAACCCTTAATGTTGCAGCTATGGGGAAGTTCAAGGACAATGAAATCAACGCCATGAGTATCATAGTGGACTCTCAGAATGAGCACTTTATACCCCAAGTATATCTCTATCTTGACTCATTCAAGAAATATGTACAATGCCCTAACTAACCTCTCACTGTAATATTGGACAAGTGATGAGTCCAAATAATGAGCTCAGTGACATGAAAAATGAATGATGATGATTCAACATAACATCATACTTTGTAAAAATATCTCAAATTAAGATCAACTACAAGCTATTGAGGAAATCATTTTAGAAAAGGAACTAGTGAATATCAGACTTAATGGTCTTCCAAGACATGGGATGCATTTTCCGCGAAGTATTAACACAAGGAACGAGTATCCCACATTTGAAGAGATTTGGACTTGTTGTACACAAGAAGAATTAAGGATTCATGCAAAATAGAAATCCCAAAAAGAAAGATGATGATAAAGCATACACAACAAAGTTCAAGGAAATTTAGGAATAAGAAGAAGTTTGGTTCAAGGAAGAACCAAATCAAGAAAAGGATATGTCAAAAATATAATGCTTCAACTCTCTAAAATATGGTCACTATAGGAACCAATGTCCTAATTAAAAGGAAGGAAACACATGAAGCAATAGTGGTCGAAGAAAAGGGAATCCTCAAATAAAGTCAAGCTGTGATGAAGCACACTTCTTCTTCTAGTCAAGGTAATATTCTTCAGTAACATAGTTCTTGTACATACCCTGATTTATATATCTGCATATTATCATGCGTATCTATTTATTAGAGGATAAGATGGTTAAGTGAAACAATACCTATGGAATAATAACAAGATAAGGATTATCATTATGATAACTACAAGTCAAGTAATGTACATGAAACAGGAAGTATGTTGACAATATTTGGTGAAAAAATGGCGAATTCATTGTGGCTGGCAATAACCACCGATAGGCCGGTAAATCATAACCAAAACTTGAAGAGAACCAAAAGGAGTCAAGCACCAAAAGAAGTCAAGAATCAAGAGGAAACTAGAATAAAACTTGTGACACTTTGTAGAAAGCAATAAGGATGCATATTACATTGGACTCTTAGATGGAGGGAGATGATTGTATTAACCTCAAAAGAAGAGAATGCATTCATTCATGAAGCCAATATTAGGAGGGAGCTAATCCAATTGATATGATCCATTGAATAATCCATGAATATTATAAAGTATATGTCCATACCCCATCTAAGTAGCAACCATGATAAGCAACACATGTCTAGTTTGACTCTAGAAGAAATCTTCTTCCAAAAAAGAACTCCTTAAGTATCCTTGGTTTCCATCTACATCTATGTTCTTATGATGAAATGAAGAAGTTGGAATCTTTAGGAAGGAAGCGATGAAATCTATAGAAGACTCCATGGACCCCAAAGTTAAAGAGGAACATGAGGAAGAACATGAAGACTCCAAGAAAGAAATAAAAAGAAAGAAAAACCGCTTATTATATCATAATCATAAGACTACCAACATGGTTTGAACCCACTCGAACTTTTCAAATCAAGAAGAAGGAATGGAAGTTGTGGAGAGAATAGTCGTAAGGTATTAAATGTGAAAAGAATTATGAATGGAAGTAAAGGATAGATACAAGGTGAGATTCAAAACTATAGGATCTCTTAGAAGGAGGGAGAAGATTAAAGATGACATTTTGTTCCAATAAACTAGATATACCTATATTTGAGCTATTATATCTCTTGGCAAGATCCATGGATTGAAGTTTACATAAATTGGTTGTAAAAGACTATTCTCCAAATAGAGAATTTGAGGAAGAATCTTATGTAAAACAATCTCAAGTTTTGAGTATACCAAAAGAGACCCATGTATGCATATGGAAGAAGCACCCTATGGATTCAAGCAACTTAATGCAAAATATCTCATATACAACAAAAGCGTGGTGAAAACTTCCTACGATAGAGAAAGTGTATCAGAATGGTTCCTCAATAGTTCGGGATGACATCGCAAATCCATGGCAAGATCCCATGATGATAGATATGAAGACGTTGAGAGACTCTAATCCAATAAAATCGTCTATGTATCGACAATTGAATGGATCATCAATGTATTTGGAGAATACTAAGACGCATATTTGTTTTGTCAAGGAAAAAATAGTTCCGTGTGGAACTCCAGCTACGAGAATTGAAAATTGTAAAGTACGCCTTAAAATTTTCGCGGGGACGCTTGGAGTTATAAGTTATATTAACCGCATGGATTTATCGACATCCATATTAGAAAATAGTGAAGATAGCGTAGAAGTGCTTCTGGATATGTTTCATTTTGATCTTTCCACGATATCATGTAATAGCAGGAAATAGAAGTCCGCTTCACTCATCACCACAGAGAAAGTATATATTGTAGCTTCAGATAATTTGTATGGAAGAAGGATGGTCTGTAGTTGGTTTATGGACTATCCGACATCAAAAAGTTGATCAATCGCGTGATATATTGTGATAATCAAAGATGTGTCAAGATTTCTATAGAACCCGTGTTCCATGATAGGTCGAAGCACATTGAGATCAAGCATTATTTTCCGTGTGATAAAGTCTAGAAGAGAGAAAGTGGTTCTCCGCAAATCGCACCCATGAGTAGATAACATATTTTTGGTAAATGATTTGTCCAAGATGAAAAGTTTGGCGCATTCTTGTTAACCCCTCGGTTTTGACTATGTTCTTCGCCCATTCTACTTACCATTGACCTCCAACCATATGCCAGTACCACCCTTTTGACCTTTTGATAAAATCAACATCCCTTTACCACCCAAAGGGGTCACCTAAGGTATCTTTTAAATTCAAGCTATTATTATGCATTTTAATACTTTAATTTACAAATGGAGCTCAATATCACTTGGTAGGTACCATTACATTCTTACTAGTGGTTCCGTACCGTACCAACCTTCAATCAGAAGCCGGGTACTGCTGGAGTTCCAAACCGATGCATCATGGCATGCGTTATGATTCGATGAAGGGATAGTAGAGTCACAGGCCAGCTGGAACCATTGCCACAGAGTGCTCGAGAATGTGATGATTACCTAGGATCAATTATGCTTGGTAGCTCGACACTCGGTGACACCACGTGTCACGGTTGTGAAACGGTTTTCAGCTCGCTATTAAACTACTCTCGATCGTGATCCGCTGTTTTCGCTTTGCTTTTTAGACCTGTTACAAACAATATGATCGGATATAAACCCGCTCATTGGTCGTAGTAGAACCAAGCTACTACCTAAGACACGCATTTCACCATTATCAAGCATATTGTTATTGACGCGCTGAACCTCTCGCTTAATATGAATTTGTTACGCTGTGATATGTTGACCGTAGTTACGATTTGAATATCGCGGCTTTTGATGAGTTAATTGAGCATCGAATCCCTTCATATTTACATCGTGTGAGTTAGTCGGCTCTGGTCGTTTTCCACAGCGTTTGTGTTGTTTGGTTGGGCCCGCCAAGCCGGTGCACCGTTTACTAGCAATAGAATTATTAGTGTGTGTGTGTTGTTACAAGCCTTAGTTCTTGTTTCAATATCGCGGTGGTTTGCTCAAGATTTATAGATTTGCTTTTGGTTTATAATAGTTTCATTTTCACAGGTGAATTATATATACGCCTAAACGCTTTCTGGGACCGCGGCTATTCATTCCTTACCGTATTCGGATTCCGCACCGTATCTTTTCCTGTTGATGAGTGTTAACGCAGTACTGATGCCTGCAGAGTAGCATATGCATATGATTGCTTGCCTTTCTTCTTTAACCTGCAGGCATGCATTTTGCTTGGTTAAACAATAGTTGCATTGTGTGCTTAGGATAGATAGGTTATATTAGGCCTGACCGCCATCAGCATTAGACGGTTTTACCGCTAACAACATTAGATTTGTTTTCCAGCTAGATAGCATTAGATTTGCTTTTCCGTATTAGCATTAGATTTTCTTTAACATTAGATTTGTTTTCCAGTAATAGCGCAGATTTGTTTTCCGTAGGTAGTACTATATTGGCTTTGAAATTCGTAATGAATGCGCATTGCAAGACTCTGTGTGTCATGACCTAAATGATAATGCTGATGGTAGATGGTTAAACAAAGAGTTAGAATGATTTTGTAGAATTGTGCTTTTGAACGGAAATAGCAATCTTAGCCTTTGAGTACCAGGACTGTTTTGCTTTTGTCTATGATTTCATAGGAAATGCTCAGTTTTGAGTTAGTCATCAGAATTCAAATTCCTAGAATAGGTGTGTGCTTTATTTTTAGGATAGCATTCGAATAAAAGACTAGACGCCACCGCATTACCCTGTAATGCCTCAAGCATAATTAGCCCCGGTTTGACAATTTAGTGATTCGGACACTTAAAAGCTACAATTTAGCGTACCGACATTTTTGATGCTCGCTGCTTCGGGGAGCTGCTTAAAGGGTAAGAAGATAGTTGTTTGATTAATCTTAGAACGCATTTAGCTTGGTTTGGTGTGCTAGCAGGTTGATAGTAAGAGAAACTGTGGAAACAAAAAGGGTGAAAAACCAGCATATTCTGCTCTCACAATTGGAACTCAATCTCGCCATTTCATTTAATATGATTTCATGAGAAATAGAGATTTTAGAGGTAGATTTATAAAAATACAAAGCCCCAAAAAGAAGACGAGACCTCCACCCAAAAAGCAAAAGTAAACCGAGACTCCAAATTTCGGGCAAGGAACCTGTGAGAACAAAAAATCCGTGAACTGTGAAGTACCATACATCAAAGCCACCACAAACAAGTGATCCAGCCTTTGATGACATAGTTGACCCAGAGAATCCACCACCTGCTCACAAACCCCAACTCTGTAGTTTCATTGTGATATGCTTCATACCGCGTGGATATCAAGGACGTAGGACCCTTGAGGAGACCAATAGGAGATAAACCTCTGATAGAAGGAATCCAGAAGGTGGGATTTCACACCCTCAACAAAGAAAGATAAGATTGTTCTTCACAGCCTTGGTAATGCTTTTACCATGGGAGAAAGAAGGGAAAACAATACCCGAGGGACTCTACATTAACATGAAGAGGAAGACGTGCAGAATGAAGTGGCCCTAAACCACTCTTTGGTTTCCTATTCCTCGACTTAGTCTCAATGCTCATGAAAAATATCCCACTTTCAAGACGCCAACCTTCCATGGGAAACATAGTGAGGGACCTGCATGTCTTTCTTCGAAGTTCGACATTTTGTGCGTGAGTTATAATTATCAAGATGCGCATATAAACGCTGTCTCCCACCTAATACTCTAATACGCTGGTTCAAGGCTTGAGAATATAGCATTAGATCCTGGGAAGATATGAAGACAAAAATTTCCTTTAAAGAAGTTACCGTGATTCATTGCGAACCAAGGATTCTGAAACATTACTTCCTCGCATAAAGAACAAGACGGGCGAAAAGTCTTGAGTATTTCCTAGAAAGATTCATCTTACCCTCCAAAAATCTAAATACACCCATCCTGATAGAAGCAATCAAGACCTTTCTCAAAGGAATTTTGGAGACCAACGATACCAAATCCAATGGCCGCAGAGACATCGCGCCGTAAAAAACTTTGAGACAATTTGTGAACTCTGTAGGGCCTACTCAAGAAGCAGAGGGAAAGCTGCAAAAAGTGTGAGGAAATTCGGCCAATGTAAACCCTCTAAAACATCCACATCCGTGGAGCTAGGGTCAATTGGGAAACCTTTGGAAAACTTTGTCGTAATTGCTAGGAACGTGATTGGGCCCCAACTAGACACCCTAAAGACAGGAAAGAAGGAAGAAGGAAACCCCATGTCTCAAAGATATTTTGCTCTAAAGGTGGAAAAGACATCCTTACTTAGAAAGCGTCCCTTGGACATGTCTCCGTATGTGCAATATGTGCTGAGACCACAAAACAGAAGACTGTACATCCTTACCTGGACTGCAAGATGAAGGGGAGAAGCCTGCACCAAACCCGTGACCTAAGGTTTGGCATCCTAGGCATCCAATACAAATGCATACCAAGAGTCAGCCCACAACCTTCCACCTACTATTCATCCTTCTCTCCACAACAACAGCAATGGAACTGGACAAATTGGCCTCCACAAAATGTTCCTGCTCAACTTTGGTACCAGGGATGGAGAGATCTTAATTTTGGGAATAACCAACAACGGCATGCGGTACCAATTCCCCAGTATCCATGCATGTAGTATCCTCCAAACATGCAATAATTATTGCCTGCCACCCCACCACCATTACAGTAGAAGCACTGTTGTACCTAACCTTCCTTGCTACTCATTCCATGTAAAACTCCTAATGCTGCATCCACCACCTTACCATTCCATTCACAAACTCCATTCCAAAATCCAACTAATAGACTACCCTCTACTATTAATTTCATAACGCTGATCCCGACCATCTTAAATTACAACATAAATCCCATTTCTATACAAGAGGGGCTACCGAGGTCTCGAAGAATTTTAAATAAAAATCACTTTAAAACAAAAAAAATGCTCAAAAGTAATCATTGAAGAACATGTAGACGAGCCTACAGATAATTTATCAAAAGAGACACCCCTGAAAGATGTTAACATTCCAAAACAGAAAGAATCTAAAACACAGCATAACACACAGACCCAAATTGCCAAAGAGCCTCCTTTTCCAGAGAGCCTGCTCATTGAAAAACCAATTAAACAATCTGAGTTTGACATTATGAACGAACTAAGAAATGTCTGTGTTAAGATTACTTTCTACAAGCAATCAAGGATGTCCACATCTACGCCAAAACTATTAAAAAACTCTGCATCAAGAAGCCAAAGCCATGTAAAGATCCACTTCATAATACACCGGTAGGACAAATGGCCGAATTATATCTCCAAACACCTAAATCGCGGAAGTGCGCCAAACCCGTGAAACCCAATAGTTTCATTGACCATCAACAATGTATCTATGGGCAATACTTTAGTGGATTTAGGTGCAGCCATTAATATCATGACTCAAAGAACAAGGAAATCATAATTAAACCAGCCGCTCTACTCCTACAATACTTGAACTGGCAGACAATCCACCATAGAAACCTGGTTTCGATGACATCCTTAGGACCTTAGCCTCGCGGGAGTACCCTCAGGACTTCATGATAATTCATTCAAAGGATCCCACTGAAAGGCCATCCAATCATCCTGGTATTCCCCGGCTGGCTGATGCCAATGCTTTCATAGGATGTCGCTATGGAGCATATGTTTACTGGCATTTCTTCAGAAACTTACGCTTATTTCCACCGCCTCGCCCCATGTAAGAATTGTGTTGGTTGACTCCTCGTCCCTATTTTGAGAATGAGGATGAGGAACCCTTATTCTCCGTTGATGAAATCCATGCACTACAGAAACCTACCGAAGATGACATTTTAAACCAGTTCCTTTCTGCAACAGAAAACGTTGAGTTTCCGTAGACCCATTCGGTAGCATTTCCATCGTGATTTTCTGAGAGGATTTTCAGGAACGAAGCGATCTATTTTCTTCACTTTCCCATCCGTGGTTTTTACCGCTCAATACCTTCAAAATATATACCATCCCAAGAGAACTCGGCCCCGTAGATGTCCAGACATCAACTCCCGGAATTGAGTACCACCAACAGGAACAATGGCAAAACTTTTGAAAGAACAATCATGGGCGCTGTTTGGGAATACACCGACATGAAGGGAATACACCGGCACCTCGTGATTCACCATATCTACATCCAACCAAAGACACCCTGCTAGGACAAACAGACGCATGAATCTAATCCTGAAAGACTTCGTAAAAAGAAGAACTGCAGAAATTGTTAAATGTTGGATTCATCTTTCCGATTTCTGACAATAAATGGGTTTTCACCTCTTTGTGGTGGTACCCAAGAAATTAACAAAAAAGTGGAGGATGTGTGTAGACATTAGGGAGCTAAACAAAGCAACACTGAAAGACTATTTCCTTTACCTTTCATAGACCATGTTTTGGATACCCTGGCTGTCAAAAGATATTTCTCCTTCCTGATGGGTATAGTGGATACAATCAAATTCGTGATTGTTCTCAAGACCGTGACAAGACAACTTTCATTATTGTCCTTGGGGCAATTTGGCGCTTCAGTCGCCTTTGATTTCGCGTAACGCTTCCCGCAACATTTCCCGTAGAGCTATCCCCGGTAAGTTTTGCTGACTTGATTCAATGACTGCAGGAGGTTTACATGGATGACTTTATTGTCTATGAACAGTAATACCTCAAGAAGCCTTGAGTAACTTAGAAAAGTCCTGATCCGGTCATTAAGACTCACCTATCCCTCAGCCATGAAAGATGCAAAATGCTTTTAACTGAAAGGATTGTGTTGGGTCACCATTTGTCCGCAGAGGGAATCAGCATCAAGACGGAAGTGATCTGGCAACTTCCCTCCAAAGACCCAAAAAGATGTAAGAAGCTTTTAGGGGCATGCTGGCTACCACCGACCATTCATTGAAAATTTCACAAAAGTAGCCACCCCATGTTTAAACTGCTGACGCAGGAGCTGGCTGCATCATGGATGACAATTGCTTAGCTTTAGGAGTTAAAGCAAAACTGGTTTATGGCACCTCGCCCCAGGGGGGACCAAATTGGTCCTTCCTTTTCATAATATCTCTACCGATGCCTCGCATTAATCGCCTCTAGGAGGAGTGCTTGCGCGAGAACCAAATGTATCTATGCCATCTACTTCACCAAAGAAGAACTTAACTCTCAATTGAACTACACAGCCAATGCAGCACTTTATCCGTGAGTTCATTCCATCAACAAATTTCGCCACTATATCCCTGGATATGAGGTGTTTGTACACACGGACCTCGCCCGCACTGGCCCTTAATGAACAAACACCGCTCATCGGAAGAATCACCCGATGGCTGTTACCGCTTCAAGAATTCAATATTACCATCGTTGGTCGGGCCGTGGAAAGCAGTATCGAAGCGCAGCATTTTCTTTTCTCGCATTCTTGCATCCAAAGGGACGCATGACTTCCCGATGAACACCTATTTGCAGCAGCTACCAAGACCCCTTGGTTTGCTGATACAGCAAATTATCTAGCCATGGGAAGACTACTAGCCCACTTATCTTCCACAAAGGAAAAGAATTATCCAAATGTAGCGCTTACTATTCTGGGTGGGAAGCGATCTTTTCTATACAAGTCCTACATGATTATTATGTGTCCGAAGATGAAACTCTGACATATTCCAGCCTCGTTATGATGGGTTCTATGAGACATTTCTCCTGGCTAAAGAGAACGATAAAGTCTTGGTACCGTGATACTATTGGGTCAATAATCGCTCAAGGATGCAACAAAATACTGTGAAGAAGTCAGATAGCTTGTCAAAGGATGGAAGGCTTCCACTGCAATCAGCATTTTGAAAAAATGCCTTTATGCCCTACAAGTCGTCATTGAACCATTTGATAAAATGGGCATTAGACTTTGTAGGGCCACCGTTCGATGTCAGAAAGAAAAAGTACATCTTGGTGTGTACAGATTTTATGACCAAGTGGGTAGAGGAAAAAAAACCCTATATCAAGCAACTGAGAAAACATTGATTGAGTTCATGTATGAAGAAATCTTTACCCGCTTTGGTGTTCCACCAGATATTGTCAGCGATCAAGGTGCCCAATTTACTTCCAAATTAATGAAAGAACTCACCGACATATATGGGATCAAACACTGTAAGTCCTCCCCTTACCATCCACAAGCCAATGGGCAAGTGGAGTCTACAAACAAAGTCCTGGAAGCCATTCTCACCAAGACCATACACTTGCATCATAGACACTGGGCAGATAGACTTCCAGAACTTTATGGGCATACCGGACTACATGGAGGAATACCACCGGGCACACACCATACTGTAGGTTAGACTGTAAACAAATTCTACTCCCCATAGAATTCCAGGTCCATACATTCCGCCTAGCAGCATAATTGGGGTTGGATTTGAGTGAGCATTGAGACAAAGGGTCATGCAACTTAATGAATTGGGAGAGATGAGGCAGGATGCTCTTCAAAAGGACCATCCTTGTGCAAAATCAATGTAGCAAGTGGCATGACAAATACAACAAGAAAGCATTTTCAACTAGGGGATTGGGCATTACCTTTTGATTCCAAATACAAAACTTCAAAGGAAAACCTACAACGAGATGGTTGGGACCTTAAGAAGTAGAAACTATTTTTGATAACAATGTTGTCAAGATTAAGACCATAGACGACTCTCAGAACTCCTTTGTAGTGAATGGACACAGTGCCAGCGTACAAATGCCTTTGTCAAAGGACGATTTCTGGCAAAGGCTACAAAATAATCGAAGATGTAGAGGAGTTCCTCGCCGCCTCCTGATCATGCATACCGCTTTTAAAATTTTTGTAAATAGTAGTTTTGTGAAAAAAAAAATCACAACATAAAAGCAAAACATTGTTCTTCTTTCTTTGAATGTGTTGACATTTTGTTTTCAATTTTACAGGCCCCTCAGAACAAGCGCAGAACTGAACTCACAACAGGTAAGAAGGTAAGATTTCTTTATTTCATGAGAACTTCTTATCAAAATGGCTAACGTGTTTTGCACTGTGTATTCGGTTTTTGTTTGCTCCCTTCGTTTGTTCATTAAAAATGAAAGGGGCATTTATCGGGAATGATTATTCTTTACCGCACTGGTGAATTACTATGGGAAAGAAACCTCCCTTTGAGTCTTCTTTGGCATTTCCTCGACTCTCTAAATGTGAGGAAGCAATGAGCATGAACTAGCTTGGGCTCATAAACTCCACAAGCAAGTGTTTACTGTCCCGAAAATTATGACTGCAAAATCTTTTTCTCCACTCGTATTGAATGATGTGGAATACGTTAAGGTCCATCTTTCAACGAATCTCACTCCATCGACATCGCATAATATCCGGAGCAGAGATTAGAGATTGTTAAGCACCCTGGACTCTGCATGCCATAATGGCAGATGTCTTTGCTAAACATCCATGGGAATACACCAATGTCTCTTGGTCGATGGATCCTACAGGTGACTCGAAACCAACACCTCTATTCGCACTGCTCAGGGATAAAGCCGGATAACCTTGATTCCCATTGACATTACTGGTGGGTCATCTCGCATCGCTTAACAACATCCATTAATGGTCGGTAATCCGATGATTTTGTGTTCGGAATTTCTTCGCAATATTCTATTCACACATTCGTGACTTGTACCGTGAAATGAAGTCAAGCCGCTTGGAAGACATGTTTCGTGGATTTTTCTCGCATCGTAATGTGAATCAGTCCAAGGGTCATCATAAGCTATCATTGGCCATACGTGAAACTTCTTTTCAAAATGGTATTATTTGTTCAAGTTTCTCTTCAAATTTCTGAATATTCCAGTGGTACCAACTAGTACCAGCATAGTTCTTCGCCATGCATGTATCAAAAGAACTAGAGCAGCCATAATGTTTGCATGCCTTCAGATCCAGACTATCCTCAAACGATGATTTCACAACAAACTTGGCATAACAGTGGGTAAAGGTAATATAACTTAGGTGCTTATAAGTTCATATCGATTAATTGTATTAAAGTTGCATACTAATGTTTGAATTATGACTGCCTTAACTACCCCTTAACATTCCATCATTTCTACTGCTAAGCACCTAATCAATTTCATGGCATTTCGCGGTGATGAACATCCGCCATAACCTGGACTTGTTTCGATTTGACTCGCTTATCATGGTTCTACACCCCGTACGATCCCCATCATAACCCAACACCTTACCCAATTCCATAACGATTTAAATCTTTTCATAAAACCCAACCGTTCATTTCACCAAACTCCATACTGCATCCTTCCCTGTCCTCGCTCTTGTCGCCTCCACCAACCTCCATTGCTAACGCACGACTTCCTGTTATGCCAAAGGAGCTATGGTCGCCAACCGCCATAACCTCGAGACTCATATGCTGACCTGGAAGCCCTTCCCTAATATAAAGCCAATGTAGGGAAATTTTCAAACAAGTCGGATGGGAACCATTCCTGAAAAGTTCAATGGGTACAATGATGCCATTACCCTGCGATTCGCGCTGCATTTTGATGGATAGACAGCCAAGGTGGGTGGATTTGAGTTCAGAGTTACAGAGGAGTTTATCGCGGAAGCAGTTGAGTTGCCCACCAACGGCCAAAGGTGGATGAAGGGGAAGCCCGTGGACAAAGAGCTCTGCATGCAATTGTTAAAACCCCAGTACCAAAACATGAAATGGACCGAAGGGACGCCTCGGGCTTGGCTAGAGCCACATAAGTACGCTTATTGATCATCCTCAAATGGGTATTTAACGTATGAAATGCTACACTATTCTCTTCCGCCATCACCATTGCTACCGTGACTTCACGCCGTGTACCTTGTTGAATGCCGCTTTTTCTCGCTAAAAGCTTGAAAGGAATGGTCGGCAAGTTCAGCGGTCGTTGAATTTAGGGGAGCCCATTCCACTGCTTGGTCAAGATTTTAATTACATGTGCATTGTCAAAAAACAAGAGTCTTGGGATCTCTTTGTTACAAAAACCTCGCCGCTCAACCAGTTGCCAAGAAGGTGAAGTCTATTTCCCCACCTAAAAAGTCAACCCCCAAGACAAAGAAAGTCAAAACCCTAACTCGTTGAAACCCCGAGTCTAATCCTCAAGTTCATGGCGAAGAAGATACCAACGCCGAGAAGGGGCAGAACACCACACCTATCGAAATGGACGCGAAAAATTCTAGTACTTCCCCAACACCGATAATATCATCAATATCGAGGAGCTAATTGAGCCGATTGATCAACCCAGGAGGAACCCTAAGAGGAGGTGCAAGCCTACTGTCAGGGATGGACAGTTCGGTCCCTAGCTACCCCACGTAAGAAGGAATGGAGAGTACAGATGGCCACGCGAGCCCCGAGCCATCCGAGATGACATGGACATTATCTCACTGGGTCTCGAAAAATCAGGGACCACCGTCGCTGCGCATTACACCTAAGAAAATTGTGCAAGATGAATCTGTTCAGGAACCAGCCAGTACTCCCGCTTAGATACCCACAGAACCCACTCATGGACTTAATTCCGCTAACGCCGATGAACCTCATCCAATTGATACTTCTACACTCATTCCCATACATCCAGACTCAATTGACGATCAAGAACTCATCCCCGATCGTAACTTCGATCCAAATGATACCTATGAGCACACTCTAGATCGGGCCATTCCAGATGTAGTTCGCATCATTCGACCAACTTTATACTCCTCGCCAAAGCCCTAAGGCGGAACCTAAGACATAGGCATTCAACCTCAGACTTGTGCCGTGCCAAGGCTGCATAATTGAAACTTCACCGCTAACTCTCCTCCACCAACCTTGAAGCCACCGGTGACGGTTAGAAAGCAGAAATGTGACTAAAGGAGAAATTACATGAGTAACGGGTACTGGACATGCATGTGAAAACCGAAAACGAGCTCCTAAAGATCAGGGTCACCCACCTTTCATCAAGAATCAGATGGTTAAAGCAGAAAAAGCAAGACATTGTCAAAAGGAGCAGACAGCTTCAAAGGATTGCTAAAAAAAGCATGTCATCATTAACAAAGTTCTTAAGAAAAAACTGAGAAATCTGAAGAAGCAAAAAAGACTCCAGATGCTGGTTGCGCTGCTGCAACCCTGTAATGGCCACAAAGTTTTTTGATCTTTTTGTTGCCCGAGGACATGCAAGAACTCCAGTTAGGGTATGTTGTCCCCGCTTAATTCATGTTCTTCGGGCCCATACTACTTTACCATTGACTCAACTATATGCCGCGATCACCCTTTTTGACCTCCTCTTGATATAATCAACATCCCTTTACCAACCAAAGGTCAACAAGGTATCTTTGAAATTCAAGTTATTATTATGCATTTTTAATACTTTAATTTGATAAATGAGCTAATATCACTGGGTAGGTACCATTGCTATTCTTGATACAGGACGCCGGTACCAGGTACAAACTCGCACCGTGGAGGTACCAGTGGAGCCGCTCGAGATCTGTGCTTTATGGTGTGCGTTATGGTTCGAGTGAAGAGCAGGAAGGTTCACAGGTCAGCTGGAGCCGTTTCCACAGAGTGCTCGAGAGCGTGATGATTACCTTGATCGAGGTATGTTATAAATATTACACTTCGCGGACACCACGGTCACGGGTTGTGAAACGAGTTTTTCGGGCCGCTATTAAGACTACCGGATCAGTGGATCCGTTTCCGCTTTCTTTGTTTTTGGGATCAGCATAAACAATATGACTGGATATAAACCCGCTCATCATCGAATGGGTTACACACTAAGACATCGCATTACTTCATTGATCAGTTTGTTATTGTTATTGGATTATGCTACGAACCTCTGCTAATATGAATTGCTGATATATGTTGGATCGTAATACGATTTGAACATTCGCTTTGATGAGTTAATGGAGCATCAAATCCCTTCGTATTTACATCGTATGAGTTAGTCGGCTCTGTTCTTATCCCACAGCGCCTGCGCCGTTTAGTTGGGCCCGCCTGCCGGTGCACCACGTTTCTTTAGCAATAGAATTAGTTAGTGTTTGTGTTGTTACAGTTTAGTTTTTTCTTCAATATCGTGTGGTTTTCTCTGCATTTATATATTTGCTTTTGGTTTAGTATAGCTTCATTTTCTCATGGTGTGTGAATGCTTATATACACTACGCCTAAACGCCGTAATCGCGGTTATTCATTCCTCACCGTACTGCATTTGCATCTATCTTTTCCTGTTGATGAGTGTTAACGCAGTACTGATGCCTGCAGAGTAGCATATGCATATGATTGCTTGGTTTTCGCTTTCCTTAACTCGTAGTAGCATGCATTTTGCTTGGTTAAACAATAGTTGCGTTGTGTGCTTAGGATAGGTAGGTTACAGTTAGGATAGAAGGTGCTCCTGGTACCAGTTAGCAGTGTCATACTCTGTTTTCTGTAGTTTGCATTAGATTTTCTTTTCTGTACTTAGCATTAGATTTGATTTTCTTTAGTTAGCATTAGATTTGTTTTAACATTAGATTTGTTTTCCCTTCAGATAGCTGCTAGATTTGTTTTCCCCGTAGGTAGTACTAGATTGGTTTTGAATGCCCACAATGCGCCGCATAAAGACTGTGTGTCGTGACTTAAATGATAGTGCTGATGGTAGATGGTTAAACAAAGAGTTAGAATGATTTTGTAGAATTGTGCTTTTGAAAAGAAATAACAATCTTAGCCTTTGAAGTACTAGACTGTTTTGCTTCTGTTTATGATTTCATAGGAAATGCTCAGTTTTGAGTTAGTCATCAGAATTCAAATTCTTAGAATAGGTGTGTGCTTTATTTTTAGGATAGCATTCGAATAAAAGACTAGACGCTTGCCTGCACATACTGTGTATCAGCTCGAAGTATACTAGCCCTGGTTTGACAATTTAGTGATTCAGGACACTTAAAAGCTACAATTTAGCAGCCTGACAGTACTTAAGGGATAAGTTGGGGCTTGTGGAGATGACTTCCTTATTAAAAAAGGAAGTGATTTCTCCCAGGTTGGGAGAGAGCACTTATATGTTATTGATTTATGGACAATCATTATCTAGTTCGAAAAATGGTCCAAGTTGGGAAGTTCATTTCCAGTTCGGAAAGTGGTTCGAATTTTTGAAGGACGGTCATTTTCCAGTTAGGAAAATGGTCCAGATCGGACAATCATTTTCGTAATGAAAATGGTCTGATAGATTGTTGATGTACCATAGACAATGATTCCCTTTGTGACTAGTATGGGGGATTGGTTTAGGAAAATCATTCTTCTTGATAGTCACTCTGAGTAGTGGTCAAGTAGAATGGTCCACATCATCAAGAATTCATTCTTTCGAAGTTCACAGTTGTGAGCAGTTTCGGAGAATGGTCCATTTTGGAGGTTGGTGCAAGAAAACAATTTCCTTAGGAAATGGTCCAGACAGTCATTCCCTAGGGTAGACTCATTCTCTCCAGGTTGCATTATGATTAGTGTTGGAGGAATGACCCATTTAGGTGAATGGTCCAGGTTCATCAATCAGGGACGGTCATTCCCTAGGGAAGACTCATTCTCTCTAGGTTGCACTGTGATTAATGTTGGAGGACTGACCCAATTAGGTGAATAGTCCAGGTTCAAAAATCATGGACAATTATTCTTCTATGCTTGAGAAGAATAGTCCATATAGCCCATGATTGATGCTTCACTTTCCAATGGCAAATGTTCTTCCATATCTCACAGATATGAGTGGAAGAATGGACTAGATGACTCAATTTGTATCATGATATTGTCTATATAGATTGATATCAGATAATATGTTTTTTATAGAGATCGTATGTCTCTGTACAATAGTTGTATGCTACTATGGTGGATGTGATCCACTGGTAGTGATTGTGTGTCATTGTTTAGTAGCAGTGTCTTATTGAGAGTGGTTGTGTACCACTATATAGTAGTTGTATACTACTATGAATAGACACAATTGTGTTCTATTGTATGTCATTGTTCCAATTTCCATGGAGACTATCTAGTTGGATAGTGATGATGGTTCTTGTGATTTGATCAATACATAGCGTGTGCGGCTATGATGATGCTACTGGTTTAATGGTTTGTTTGTGCTCAAGACCATTTCCTTTAATACCTCCCTATCTAGGATGGAGTGTTGATATTATGGTAGCTACGGGAGGTATTAACCTCCACGTGTAACCTTTGACAAGAATAGAATATTCCGGGAAGCAAGAGAAACCCCAAAACATTGGATAATAACCCTAGAAGACAAGTCGACTCAAGAGAATATTCAATATTGAGTTATTAGCCTCCAGAAAGAGAATTCGGCCTAGTCAAGTGAGATAGAACAATATAAATAGAGGGCGCTAGAGCTCATTTGTCACTCACTCACTCACAACTGCATAAGGACAAGAAGTGTGCATGACTGGAGGACAATTGCAACTGCATCAATGGTGACTTGGTCTTTTGGTTATGGTTTGGAATCTTTGTTTGGTCTTTGTTTATTCTTTCTTGGTGCGCTAGCCTTGGAGAAAGGTGTGCTACCTTGGTTGGATATTAGATTGCTTCCATAATTATTTTGTTTTTCAAGGTTAAGGTGCTCGAGGGTGGCCTTTGTGCCTATGGTTGGGTGACAATATTTCTATATTATCTATGGTGAAACGAGCACACCTATTTTTCTAACACTTTGTCATGGAGATTGTGCTTTGATTGTCACAATAGACTTTGATGGACATATTGAATTTCATTCCCAAGTCTTCAAACAATCTTTCCATCCAGATAGCTTGTGTACTTGTTGATGATGATGCAATATACTTTGCTTTAGTTGTAGATAGAGAAACAATGGGTTGTTTTTTGCTACTCCAAGAAATAAGATTTCCTCCAAAGAGAAAAACATATCCAAAAGTACTCTTTCGATCATCCAAGCTACCTGCCCAATATGCATCTATGTATTCTACAACATCGGAATCATTAGTGGCATTATAAAACAATCCAAAAAATTTGGTACCACTTACATATCTGAGTATTTTTTTGGTTGCCCACCAATGAGACTCATGAGGTTGATGCATAAATATAGTAACCAGACTCACAACAAGCATAATTTCTAGTCTAGTGGTTGTCAAGTACATAAGACTACCAATCAAATATCTATAAAGAGTGGCATTACAAAGTGGAGTTTCATCTTCCTTAATCAATTTACTCCCAACAACTAAGGGAGTTCTCACAGGTTTACAACCTTGCATGTTAAACCTTTTTAACAAGTCTTCAACATATTTGGATTCACCAATGGATATAAATGCAGTTACTTGTTTGATTCTCATACCCCAAAAATATTGCATTTCTCCTAAATTAGACATCGCATATTCAGATTTCATTACCTCTTTGAACGCCTTCACATGTGAGAATGAGGTTCTCATAAATATTAATTCATCTACATATAGGAAAAAAATGATGAAATTTGACCCCTCAACCTTTTTGTACATGGTACTCTCAGAAGGACATTTAGCAAAGCCATAATCATGAAGATAGTTATCAATTCTAGAGTATCAAGCTCTAGGGGCTTGTTTAAGACTATAAAAAGATTTTTTAATCCTATAAACATTATCTTCTTTACCTTTAGCAATGAAACCTTGAGGTTATTCAACATAAACTTCTTCCTTCAAATATCCATTTAAGAAAGAGGATTTAACATCCATCTAATAAATTGTTAATTTTAACTAAGATGCAAAGGAAATAAAGTTTTTTACAGTTTCAAGAAGAAACGTTTCCTTATAGTCAATTCCTTCTTGTTGCACATATACTTTTGAAACCAAATGTGCCTTATACTTTGAAATACTTCCATCCATATTAAATTTTAGCTTGTAAAACCATTTTACTCCAATAGTGGATTTTCCATGAGGAAGATCAACTAGCTCTCATGTATGATTTTTTTCAATCCATGACATATCATCCTCCATGTCTTGAACCCATAACTTATTAGTTCAATATTCTTTAAAATTAAAAGGTTCAACACGGGCATAAGAAAAAAGAGCAAAATTATCACCAGCATACCTAGATGTCTCATATATTTCCTTCAAATTTCTTGTTTTTCTAGGAGGACTAGATGGAGGTGTTGTTTGTGTATCAACATGAGATCTTGTTATTGGAGAAGGTGAATATGAATTTTATGGATAACTCCTTGAAGGTGATCCTATATTTCTTACAGTAGAGGGCTACAATGATTGATCATTGTTATCAAAAATTAAATTTTCAATATCTGGAGTAATCACTTTCTCTTCTCCTTGATTCTTGAGATAAACTTCCCCTTCATCAAAGATCACATCTCTACTAACATAAATATCATTAGTAAGTGGATCATAACACCTATAAGCCTTGATTTTTTCTAAATATCCAATGAAAACACATTCACTGGTTTTCCATCTAATTTCTGTCTTTGTTGGCATGTAGACCCAAAAATTTTCAGATGAGAAATAATTGACTTTGTACAAAACCAAGCTTCATAAGGAGTAGAATTTTTTACCATCTTTGTACGATTTCTATTGAGGATATATGTAGTTGTATGGACTGCATATGCCCAATACATGTTTGACAAACACATTTCTTTCAACATACATCTGGCCATCTCTACAATTGTTCTTTTTTTCTTCTTCGCTACATTTTGTTGAGTATATGCACCAATTAACTCCTTGATGCCATGTAAGTTGCAAAATTCTTTGAATTCATTGGAGGTGAATTCTCCACCTCGATCAGTTCTCAATACTTTTAAATAATATCGTGATTTGTTCTCAACAAGTGCTTTAAATTTTTGAAAGAAACTAAAAGATTGATACATCTCACTTAAGAAATAGACCAAATAAATCCTTGAAAAATCATCTACAAAGAGAAGTGAATACATATTCTTTCCAAGAGACAAAGTCTACATGGTTCCACAAATATTTGCATGTACTAAGGCCAGAGGTTAAATGCTCTAAACTGATAATGAGGAAATCTATCTTGATGTTTCTTCCCTATTGCACAACCTTCACATATCTTATTTTTTGGCTCTATGAATGAAGGAAAACCTCTTACCAAATTATTCTTTTGCATGAAGGAAATAGATCCAAAATTAAGGTGCCCAAACCTCTTGTGCCATAACCAAGACTCATCAACCGAGGCCTTCAAGCAAGCTACACTTAATTCCATACTTAACAAAAAAATCCTATTATCTATCATAGGAAATTTGGCGACAAGGCCATTGTTGTTAAAAAGCTTACAAAAATTTCCTTCAAAAACATTCTTGTAGTTTTTAGAATTTAGATGCACTATGCTAATCAATTTATTAATTAAAATTAGAACAAACAAAGTATCATGCATATACATAATACTTCCATTATAGACTTTTATGAAAAGGGTGCATTTTCCCATTACTTCTGCCTCATTATCATTGCCAAGATTTACTTTCCCCTTCACACTCTCATCTAACTTTACAAATAGATTTTTGTTTCATGTCATGTGATTTGAGCAACCACTATCTAAATACCATACAAAATCATCTTTGGCGTTAAAATTGTTACATGTGAGAAACAATGTTTGAGAGTTCTCACCTTTGTCTTTACTAAAATTTGCTTGAGAGGTGTCTCTTTTCTTCTTAAAACTATAACTTTCAAGGTGACCATCTTTATTACAATAATTGCAATGAAAGATACCTCTCCCAGGGTTGTTGTCACCACAACCTCCTCTTCCTCTGACTCTTCCATGACCTCTACCTCCTCTATTTAATTTCATAGTAAGAGATTCAAAATCTCTTCTCAACATTTGCAGTTTGACAACTTTTACCTTTACGGATCCCTTGTATGCCTTCTCCAAGGTTTCCCAAGCATCATGGGACTTACTACATTATGCAATCTTTGAAGATACTGTGATGTCAACTCCAACTTGAAGGATGAACATAGGTTTTTCATCATTTTGTCTGTTTTCCTTCAACTTTGTCTTTTGATCAACTGAGAGTGCATTGTAGGCAACCTGATCAACTGACTCTGTGTATCCTACAGAAACAAGAATCCCTTAAATCTTGTGAGATAAACAAAGTTCTCATCTTCACACACAAGTACTCATAGTTTTCCCCACTGAAAAGAGAAATCCGATACTATACTGCATTTGAATTTCGGATCATTTCTCCTTCTCCAAAAATAAAAATGTTGTAATCAACCTACGGATCATTTCTACTTCTCCAAAAATAAAAATGTTGTAATCAACGTACTCTGATACCAATTGAAAGAAATGAACAAAAAAATCTAGATGATTGCTTAAAGAATCACACCCATAAATCTCTAAAAAAATATATAAAAATTCTAACAACATAAGATTTCACCACATAGATGAAATGAATACTTTGTTATACTCTATTTTTTATAAAGTAAATTAAAATAGCATAACAAAAAACACTACAACATCAACATTTGTGAGCACACTATGTAACTTAAAAATAAAATAGCTATAAATTATGGAGAAAAACAACACAACACTGCTTTATTTACATAAAAACTCACTACAACACAATTATGTAAACACCAACTGTAACTATAAGACAATAAGCTATAGATTAAAAGAAACACTCGAATTTAAATAAACACACAAATTTAAAGAAACACTCGAATTTAAATAAACACACAATTGTTGTGTTGAGGCCCAATGCAGTCGTTTAGGAAAAAAAACGTAATTAACAAACTCAACACTTAGCAAATTTAGTTTTACATATGGAGTTCAAAAATAATCTAGATATCTATGGAATGCCTAAAAAGTAGAAACTAGGCAGTAGTTATTTTACTCCAATCCTATTATAAATGCAAGGTCTGTGTTATTACCACTCAACAATATTGAATATCAAATATACAGATTACACAATTTAGTTTACAAAGTTTTTTAATCACTACTTTATATAACACATCATATATTGTTTTCATCTTCATGCAACTTGTTTTCA
>SNQJ01S0001416.1:467677-496452 GCA_010110895.2 Picea sitchensis | reverse complement strand
TGCTTTATTTTTAGGATAGCATTCGAATAAAAGACTAGACGCTTGCCTGCACATACTGTGTATCAGCTCGAAGTATACTAGCCCTGGTTTGACAATTTAGTGATTCAGGACACTTAAAAGCTACAATTTAGCAGCCTGACAAACACCCTATACTTTCCTCAAAGAACCCAATAACACGCAAAACAAGACAAACCCGAAAGAAGGACACCTCTTGCACATAAAACAAGGCAAAATTATGAAATTGGAATGAAATTATGTGCATTCCGTCTCTTTGGAATTCATTTCCATGTCTCATTCATTGGTTTTCATGCCCATTAAATATGCCTAGGTTGGCTAAACCACCAACCAAAATCTTGGGCAAAAATTGGTTTTAATATAATATAATATTTAATGTTAGTTGTAACAACTAACATGCATGGTGCATTGGTAGGACACTTGTTGTTAAGACTAAGGAATATTATTTGGACTATTCAAATATTCCTCCATAGGTCATAGGTTCTATTCCATTCGGCTTCCAAATTCTTTTGATTCTCCCTTAGCCATTATTGGCCAATAGGAGAGTGTCATGTGGCACTCTTTGATTGGTCCTCATGTCATGATTTCACTGGTCCACTTATTTGCCACTTGTACCTGTATATATATACCACTTAGATTCAAACTGTACCTACCACATCATCACACTGATTCCATGTCATCCGTGTGGATGACACGTGGCACTTTTTTTATTGGTCCACATGGACCCCCCAAAATGCCATTTCCAGGTGACACGTGGTAGCTTGACATGTTGCCATATAACCATGATAACGTCAACATGATGTCATATTTCAGTTGTATGACCTATATAGACATGCCACGTGGTAGTTTGGGCTTGCCACGTGGCACCCCATTTGACTTTTCCCCTATTTTGGCTAAACTTTGACTGACCATAACTTCTTCATACAAACTCCTATTGAGGCGCTTTTTGCATTGTTGGAAAGATACCGTCGAAATTTACTAAATGAAGTCATTTTCAAGAACATTTGAGAATATCATTTTTTGAGCTTTTTGAATCCTCCTAGACCTCTTTTGATCATTCTAGATCCTCTTGGATCATTCTGAGGGTAGAGTACATGTTCATTTGTTATTATTGCGATGGTAGGTTTATGTTTTGCCTACTATATTGGAAGTTATGTGATGAATATGTTTTCAAAGAAGACATGAAATGAAAATTTCATAAACCATTGAAGTGTCAAAAAGATAATAAAGTTGTGATTATAATGATACTCTTCAATGAGAAGTAATTACACATCCTACTAAAATGACAAACTCATCCAAGATTGAAAGAGGAAGTGGAGAAACATTTTCTTCTGGTTAATATTAAACTAAAATAAGATATGTAATGTTAGATTATCTTCTAACATATTATTGCACTCCATCGTGCAATATGCCACCATTGGAAATTGTGGGGGTATTTTATACATGGTACTTATGTTGCCTCATTTTCGATGAGAGATTTTGGAATTAGATAATCTCACATAATTTATTTTAAAAATTATGATGTTGGGTATTTAAATTAATTCAAAACACAACTTGTATTCTAACATTGCATTTTGAAAAGATGATATACATTTTTTCCATTTTCTAACCGAGAGTGGAATGAGTTTATCTTATCCATGCACAAGTCCAAATTCTAGCAACAAATCATAAGATAAACCTCTTATATACAATCCACACCCATAGTACTAATCATAACAAGGGATGGTTGTTGATAGTATTAAATATATTAATGATATCAGGGCATATATGTACAGATTGTCGATGGGATGACTATTCATTGTAACTAATTGTTCATTTTAACCAAGAGTTAACATAACAATTCAGTTGAACTGTAACCATGCGTTTAAGCCAACCAATTAATTTTTCCTTTAAGTGATGCTAATTAAGGTTAAATGACTAACATGGTTTCTTTGGGAATTTATTATGCTTTGTACAAACATGTTTAAGTGTCTCCATATACATTTGGAGGTCATTACTCGCTAAAAAACAAATCTAGTCAGTGTAACATAATCCTTACCCGTAACATGGAAATATAATCATAATTATTGTACTCCATCAATTATTTCCCTACCATTGGAGATCATCCGAATGAGGGATTCTCCCCCTGAACCTTTTGAAGATTTATGCTCTTCTTCTCTTTCCGTTGTTTACACCACAACAACCAGTGCTTAGGTCAGGAAGCAAGATCAAGTTAAATTATATCATCCGGATTCAGATCTCAAGGATCGAACAACACAAGCATGGATGCATGTTAGTGGAAGAACAAAGTGTTTCTTGGGTGTGAAATTTCCATCCTTATTATTTTTTTTCCTCCATACATGACTTGAGTAGGCCATATCTTACCATTCTCATCTCCAGTGGCCAAACTTGGAAATGGAGGTTTAAATATCGAAACTTTGAATAATTATATACCCACCCAAATTTTCAGCGGAGAATATGAGCCCATATGCAATCAATCCTCTATAATGTATCAACATGATGTTTAATCAACATAATATCAATGGGTGAGGAAGGTTGGAAAACCAAGTAGAAAAAAATAAGTGGCAACAATATATATGCCATTGACAAACGACGATTGAGAAACAGACGTGGTAAGTTGTAATTCGATGTTAAAAGAGATGAGGCGGTGAGCTGCAAATGGACAATGATGGACGATGAAGGATATTTACAATTTACTTATAAATTTCAATAGAAAAAAACTAGCTAACGTCGTGGTTCAACGGTAGGTTAACTAGTGGATGTTGGGTTCAAAGTAAAATTAGAAATGTTTACACATTTTATCCATGAATTTCAAAGGGACACAATTTTCCAGGAGACCAAAGTCCATTTCTTGGAAAGTGAGGCTACTCGATTGCTTTGTAATTATGAGAATAAACAAAAAATGATTAAGGACCATTCTTTTTTAAACTAATGACAACGTTTCCCGTGTTCATATGATTTTTTCAAACCATTCACTAATATATTGATTAAATTAATTGTAACTAATTTTCTATACCATCAACTAATATATTGAATAGACTAAAGTAATTGTTGTGTGAGAGAAGGAGGACTAAAATAAACTAGTTGTGTTGTGATAAGGAAAGGAAAATTACGCTATAAACCATTCCTCATAAGATCAAACAGAAAACTAGAAGAATTTAAGCATACCTTGTAACACCCTAGTTTTAATCCCTATGAACTAGAATGTATTATGTAAATGTGACATTAGGATGGTGAGCTGGTAAGGTTGGAAAGGGGATGAAGTTCCTAGAAATGTAACACACACACACATTTAATATGTTGATGGTTGGAAGACTAACAAGGACTAGAAATAGGGGGCTATTATTCCATGAGAGAGGGGGCTAAAGGGGCTAAGTAATTTTATTATATTTTATTTACCCATTTTGGTTTTAATTGAGAAAAATGGTTACATGAGATTCTTGAGGAAAGCGATGTGGATATTGGTTCTTGTAACTATATAAACCCTGGATGTGGGATTCTTGGGGGTTGTTCCTTGTTCTTCATTCATTGTTAAGAATTCCATCACTCATATTCCTATTTTTTTCTCATTCGTGTGCTCTGGGTTGGAGCATGGAAATAGATGGCTAGACAAGGAGATCCATTGTGAGATGGATATGAGGAATTTCTGATCATTCCAAGTGGGAAAGGATGCATGTGTGCATGATATCGTTGGTAGTTCTAAATGGACTGTTCACAACTGATAATCCTTGGAGTTTTCAACATGGATATTTCCTGACTAGTAGCAATGGATCCCTGGAGAGAAATGGAATAGCCCAAGGGACTGCATGGAAGATAAGGGGGTTCATTTCTTTGGGTTGTGCAGGCTGAAGGGGACAACGAGTTGAAAATTAGGATCGTTGTGTGGTTGGGAAAACCTGAGAGATGATTATCCAACTATTGTGTGCTTTAGATTTGGCATAGGACTTGTCCTTGTGGATTCATATCCCTAGCTCGGGGTGACCCATTGTTGAGAATTAGAACAAAAATGTCTAAGGTTGAGAGGAATGTCCTTGGTCTGCAACCAGTTGGTGATGGTTTAATTGAAGATACATGCTCTTTTTTTTCTGCATAATTTATATTTAGCTATGTATATTTATCTTTGAGATGTATTTTTTGTGTTCATGCTTGTTGGTTATTGTTGTGCATGGAACATTGTTCCTTCCTTGGATGGTTGAGCATGAATATTAATTATTACATGTGTGGTTATTGCAAACTTTCATGCTTCTTTTCAAATTAATTATTATCAGAATTCAAAATCAAATTTGAAGTGCGTTTTTGAGGTAGTGTGCCTAGCCTGATGGTGGCTGGGTACATTATAGATTGGTAATCAAGATTATCATTGAAACACTAGACTGTTATGGGATGAAACAAGTGAAAATCATGAATATTTGCTGTCACATATTTTTGGTCTATGCGAGTTTAGGGAAAAATAGAAATATTAGAGAGAAAATTCCTTAAAGTCATGAGCAAATCCAAGTTGAAATGAGTCAAGGTTGTCTAAGAAGTTTAATATATTCGATCTGTGGAGTTGCAGAGCCGAATTAAACTTGGAATATTGAAGAATTCATATTTTAATGGCAGTTGTGGTGCGAGGAAAATTTCAGAGAATCGACAACTGAGATTGTGCTCGATCTTGAGATCAACGACCTATATTCATTCTTGAAAAATTTAAAAATCCTAATGTTTTCAAAGTATGACAAATTTACCATATCAACGATTGAGATTCATTTTAGTGGTTTGAAAATGAGGAATATCGACGATCCATGCTCGATTTCGGCCATTTGAAATTCAAAGGAAATCAATGGTCAAGATCATCTAGGTTGGGAGATGGATGACCCAGATTCACCTGGGTTTTGGCCAAAATTGTCTAATTGTTGAAATCAACAACAAAGATTGCCAATGGTCGATGGTCAAGGATCAATGAGTTTGAAAAAGTGCTAAATTTATCCAAGAGAAACCTATGATTTCTGATGGCCGATGGTCAGGGATTGACAAGTTTTGATGAAGTTTTGAAGTTCGCCAAGAGGTATCTCCGATTGATGATGGTCGATGGTCGAGCATCGATAGATTTAGTGAGAAGTTCATATTCTTCCAAGTGACACTGCCAATGGTCGATGAAGGAAATGGATGTGATGACGTATCATGCCACTTCATCATCCATGTGTCATTCCACACCATCCCTATTGATGCCTTAGGATTACGTGTCATTCTAGGTCATCATCTATGTGTCATTCCACGTTAACATAGATTCCACGTCAACAAAGGGATGGTCGATCGCCGATGGATGGTGTTCGATGAGATTTCTGAAAAATATTGGTTTTCTGGGGAAGATCCTCGATGATCGATGAACGACGTTTGGACATCAATCAGATTCATGGGAGACTTTTGGTTTGTGGAGAAAAGCGATCGATGGGTGATGGTTGGTGATCATGCATCGAGGAGATCAGTGGGAAGGTTTGGTTTGCAAAGGAAATCATTGATCCTTGATCACCGATTGTCGATAGAGAGAAGATCAACAATCCATAATGATTTTGACTTGAGATTGACAATGGATATCGCACTTGGTAAAAATTGTTCCACAATTTCGGTGAGATATTTTGGAATTAGATAATCTAACACAATTTATTTTCAAAATTATGATGTTGGTTATTTAAATTAATTCAAAACACAACTTGTATTCTAAAATTCCATTTTGAAAATCTTATGTTTAATTTTTTTCCATTTTCTAACCGAGAGTGGAATGAGTGAATCTTATCCATGCACAAGTCCAAATTCTAGCAAAAAATCATAAGATAAACCTCTTATATACAATCCAGACCCATAGTACTAATCGTAGTAGGGGATGGTTGTCGATAATATTAAATATATTAATGATCTCAAGGTGCATATGTACAGATTTCCGATGGGATGGATGGTCTTTGTAACTAATTTCTGATTTCAACCATGAGTTAACCAGATAATTCAGTTGTACCCTAACCATGAATTTAACCCAACCAATTAATTTTTCCTTTTAGTGATGATAATTAAGGTTAAATGACTAACGTGGTTTCTATGGGCATTTATTGTGGTTTGTACAAATAGGTTTAACTGTCTCCATATCGATATGGAGGTCATCACTCACTAAAACGATAATATAGTCAGTGTAAGATATTCCTTACCTATAACATGGACATATAATCATCATTATTGTACTCCATCCATTATTTTCCCATCGTAGCAGATCAATCGAGTGAGGGATTCTCCCCCTCAGCCTTTCGAAGATTTATGCTCGTCTTATCTTTATGGTGTTTTCATTGTAGTAGTTGGTGCTTGGGTCGGGAAGCAAGATCAACATAAATTATATCATTCAGATTATGACCTCAAGGATCGAACAACGCAAGAATGGATGCATGTTACTGGAAGCACAAAGTGTTTTTTGGGTGCGGAATTTCCATCCTTACACTTTTTTTCCTCCATACGTGACTTGGGTAGGCCATTTATAACCATTCTAAAATCCAATGGACCAACTCGACAATGGAGGTTGAAATATCAAAAACTTGAATAATTATATACCCACCCAACATTCTAGCGGAGAATATGAGCCTAGATTCGATCAATCCTCTATAACGTATTGGGTTCACAAGATGTTTAATTAAGAGAATATCGGTGGGTGAGGCAGGTTGGAAAACCAATCAGAAAAAAATAGGTGGCAACAATATATAGGCCATTGAAAAACGATAATCGAGCAACGGATGTGGTAAGTTGTAATTCGATGTAAAAAGAGATGAGGTGGAGAGACAAAAGTGGACAATGATAAATGATGAAGGCTGGGAGAGAACCTTTCCCTTAAAAAATGCCTTCAGTGTAATAAATATTTGACTTAGATCAAATCTGAGATTGAGCAAGGCTATTTACAATTTACTTATAAATTTCAATAGAAAAAACTAGTTAACGTTGTGGTTCAACGGTAGGGAAACCAACATATGATGGGTTCAAAGTCAGATTATAAATGTTTACATGTTTTCTCCATGAATTTCAAAGGGACATAATTTTTCAGGAGAGAGTCCATTTCTTGGAAAGTGAGGATACTCGTTTGCTTCATAATTATGAGAATAAACAAGATTTGGTTAAGGAGAATTGTTTTTAAACTAATGGATATGTTTCCCGTGTTCATATGATTTTTTTCAAACCATTCACTATTATATTGATTCAAATAATTGTAACTAATTTTCTATACCATCAACTAATATATTGACTATACTAAAGTAATTTTTGTGTGAGAGAAGGAGGACTAAACTAAACTAATTGTTCTGTGAGAAGGAAAGGAAAATTACATTGTACATCATTGCTCATAAGATAAAATAGAGAAACAAGAAGAATTTAAGCATACCTGGTTGAAAGAGCGCATGGCATAGATGAAAAAAAATACCCACTACTACAATTCAAGTAATTTTCTCCATCATATGGACCAGTGGTTCCTGAATGGTGAGCTAAAGATGGAGATACCAGTGGTTCCCGAATGGGGAGCTAAATAACATGGGAGAAAACCATGTGCGATATATGGCTAGTTTACCTTCGTGGCAGAGTGTCATCCCTCAAGATCTAAGGACACAATGTTTTATAGGGGAACATAACAAACCCCAACACAGATCAACTCGATGATGAGGAAGGGTCTGATCGAGCGTTACCCGATACTCAACCCAATGTCGAAATGAAATAAAAGTTAAGGGTTTCCCAAAGGGATGAATCAACCTGGATCATTCAATCAAAGGCCAATAAATCTTCCCCTCGTCTCCTATTCATTTTCACATAGATATGAATCAAGTTGATATGGGGGGGTTTTTTATTTTCAAGAAAGTTGCTCATCTGAGTTTATGATTTGCAGTTGCAGTGATTCAGTTTGTTTAATTTCTCATATCACTCTATGTTTTTTACTTTGTTTGATTTTTTTTTTCATGTAGATATTATCATATTGTTTGTTGATTTTTTTTTTATCTTAAGACAACGACTGATGATTTGTGGTTATAAACTAGTTTTATTCTTTTGTCAGAGAGATATTATTATATCATTTTATCTTATATTAATGTTACGTGAATATTATAATACTACGAGTTATATGAGTTAATAAAAACATTAATATAACATTGAAGTTCAAATATATTTACTTTGTTTATTAATTTTAAAATTCCGTTATGATATCTAATTTTCATTTATTTTTTACGACTAAATAATACTGAGAATATCTTCATTGACATCTCTACCTTCATGATTGTAATCACTTAATCACACTTTTAACAACATTAGTGTAGGCTCCCTAATGCATGAAAAAGAAACTCGCATTAGTGCATGCTCCCCAATTGTTAGTACATGCTTCCCAGTCCATTTGTAAATTCTTTAATGGCTCCTCCACTGCCTCCCATTTTATGTTTTTTAATTGAAAAAATATATTTCATTTTTTAATTATGTTTTTATTAATCATATTTTATGTCTAAATTATTTATTAAATAGTTTTTAATTTATTTTTTAATATTTGGAATTTTAATTCAATGAAGTTGCAGTCAGCGGCGTGAGGTGGCAAAGAACGTGGAAAGGGTAAATACTACAAGGCATCCAGAACCGCTGAAACATGGTGCTTTCAAGGTAATCATGTCTCAATTGGGTTGGCGGTCAACAATAAGTATTACTAGACGACTGGAGGAGCAGATCACTTAGCAAGGTAGTTGGTATCATACATGAAAAATTGGACTAAGAATTTTCATACATATAATTTTTACACAAAATAACATCACCATCAGATTCCCCTCGAAATTTTGAGAAAAAATGAGTACAAACACCCTATACTTTCCTCAAAGAACCCAATAACACGCAAAATGAGACAAGCCCAACAGAGGGACACCTCTTGCACACAAAACAAGGAAAAATTCTGAAATTGGAATGAAATTATGTGCATGCCCTCTCTTTGGAACGTGTTTCTATGTCTCAGGAATTGGTTTTCATGTCCATTAAATAGGCCTAGGTTGGCCAAACCACCAACCAAAATCTTGGGAAAAATTGGTTTTAATATAAATATAATATTTAGCGTTAGTTGTAACAACTAACATGCATGGCGTATTGGTAGGAGGCTTGTGGTTAATACTAATGAATATTCTTTGGAATATTCAAATATTCCTCCATAGGTCACGGGTTCTACTCCATTCAACATTCGACAAATTTTGATTCTCCCTTAGCCATTATTGGCCAATCGGAGAGTGCCAGGTGGCACTCTCTGATTGGTCCTCGTGTCATGCTTTCACTGGTCCACTTTTTTGCCACATGTACCTCTATGGATATTCCACTTATCTTCCAATTGTACCTACTATGTCATTGCACGAATGCCACATCATCTGTACGAATGAAACATCATCCGTACGGATGACACGTGGCACTTTTTTTATTGGTCTACATGGATCCCCAAAAATGCCATTTTTGCGTGACACGTGGAAGCATGACATGCGACCATGTCACCATGCTAATGTCAGCATGATGTCATTTGTCAATTGTACGACCGTATAGACATGCCATGTGGCACCCCCTTTAACTTTTTCCATGTTTTGGCCAAACATTGACCGACCATAACTTCTTCATACGAACTCCTTCTGAGGTGCTTTTTGCACCATTGTAAAGCTATCGTTGAACTTTACTGAATGGAGTCATTTTCAAGAAAATTTGAGAATATCAATTTTTGAGCTTTTTGGATCGTCCTGGACCTTTTTTGAGCGTTCTAGATCCTCCTGGATCATTATGAGGGTAGAGTACATGTTCATTTGTTATTATTGCAATGGTAGGTTTATGCTTTTGCCTACTATATTGGAAGTTATGTGATCAAAACGTTTTCAAAGAAGACATGAAATGCAAATTTCATAAAGCATTGAAGTTTCAAAAATATAATAAAGTTGTGATTATAATGATACTCAATGAGAAGTAATTACAGATCCTACTAAAACGTCAAACTCATCCAAGATTGGAAGAGTAAGTGGAGAAACATTTTCTTCTAGTTAATATTAAACTAAAATAATATATGTAATGTTAGATTATATTCTAACATATTATTGCACTCCATCGTGCAATATGCCACCATTGGAAATTGTGGGGGGTGTTTTATACATGGTACTTATGTTGCCTCATTTTCGATGAGAGATTTCAGAATTAGATAATCTCACATAATTTATTTTAAAAATTATGATGTTGGCTATTTAAATTAATTCAATACACAACTTATATTCTAACATTTCATTTTGAAAAGTTGATATTTTTTTTTTTCCATTTTCTAACCGAGAGTGGAATGAGTTTATCTTATCCATGCACAAGTCCAAATTCTAGCAGAAAATCATAAGATAAACCTCTTATATACAATCCACACCCATACTACTAATCATAACAGGGGATGGTTGTTAATAGTATTAAATATATTAATGATATCAAGGCACATATGTACATATTGTCGATGGGATGACTATTCATTGTAACTAATTGTTCATTTTAACCAAGAGTTAACAAAATAATTGATCCGGATGATTTTCAGCACGAAATGAGAGCGGAGATATAATAAATAAATGTATAGAGATATATCAGATATCCAATATTATAACATAAATGTATTAGAGATGAAACCATAAACACATATATACAGTAATACACAATTTTCTAGTAATGAGCAAAAATGTACAAAGACTGTAAAATACATAGTGAAAGACTCACTGGTGGAAACTTATCTCTGAGAAGAGATGTGACGGCTACTCACATCCGTGAGAAGACGATTTTACAATGAGGATCCAAAGGCCTTTTTATCATAAATAAAATCCAAAACCCTAACCCCGAAAGATGAAAAACCAACAATTTTGTGGACACTGTTTTGGGTAGTTTGGTGTATCAACTTCCCGGGGGCATAACTTTGGCATACGATCTCCGTTTGGGGAGAAAGATAGCTCGTTGGAAATGTATCGTCAATAAGATTCATCTTGGGGGATCAATTAAAGCCTTCAACTATAATTGAGAAGATTGATCCCAAAAATCCTTTATTTAGGCCCTCAAAATGGCCTCGAAAGTTAAAAACTGCTAAAGATAGTAAATTGCCAAAATTGTCAGAAAACTGTTTTGAGTGAGTTGGAAAGGTGGTTGGCCACCGATATCCACCTAGATCAATCCTTTCTCCTTAGGAAGAAATGTCCTCCATTTCATTGAGTTCCTGGGGGAGAGGAAAACGAGTTTTATGAATTTTCATCTTGATGAGTTGCTTGCCTTGTTGGAGAAGTTGCGCTGCTTAGATTTTTGAAGGTTTTTAGGAACCTGTGGCTAGAAGGGTTGTAAATTTTTAACCATTTTGGCTACATGATATGTCTGTGTGAAAAAGGAATCTTTGCACTTTTTTGCAGTCTTGTCGACCTGCTTCTGTTGGATAGAAGGTGCTTGGGCCAAGGCTGTAGTGGTTGCAGTATCCTTCCGTTCACCTTTTAAAGATATTGTAAAGAAGCTAAATTTTGTAGTATGAGATACTACCTTGCGGAACTGTTTAGGTGGGATATTAGTTAGAACCACCTCTGGTATCCTATAGAGATGGCCTCCCAGAGTAACAATGACACTATGGGGTCGAGATTCATAGATAGGATGGAACTTCCACATATATGGCTGGCCCAAGAGAACATCACAGACATCCAGCGGGGCAACATCACATAATACCTCATCCTTGAAGGGATGGATTTCGTATGACAATAAACACTGCTGGCTGACATGAATATCTCATCCCTGGCAAAGCCACCCAATGTTGTATGTTTGTAGGTGTGGTGTTGTCGACAATCCCAACTTTTTGACGACCTATGCTGAGATGAGATTCTTCCACCTTCTGCTATCAACAATAAAATATAGTGGAGTCCCCTTCACCCACATCCGTGAATGAAAAAGGTGCTGCCCCTATTCAGGATCTGTTGGTTCTTCTAGTTGAATTGCCATGGTTGCAAGAATAGCAGTGGGGTCTGCGTTGATGATCTGTCTTCTATCAACATTTTCTGAATCTGATTCTGAATCAGGGTTCAAATCATTGTCTTTGATTTCAGCCACCAATGATTGTTTTGAACAACATTCGTCAGTGTTGTGCCATGGGATTTTTGTAAATTCTAACCTTATACATTATCTACTACAAACAAATATTCACTAAAAGAACATAAAAGATACAATGGAAAATACAAACATTACACAGATATTTTTCCCCTGGAAACCCAAACTGGGAAAACCAACATATTCTATATTCATTCATATGTGTTACATTGTTTACAATACAATATACATATAGGATCCAACGACATCCAAAACCCTAACCCAATGACCTTGATTAGTCCACAACCCTAATTCCTTAACCAGAAATAGAAAACCATCGACAAAAACCATGTGCCAAAAAACCACCTAAATATGTGACACGTTTCTCAAGGTAGATAATTTTTTCTTTGGGCGCTGCCACCAAACCCCTGCACGGGGGGTTTCACCCCCATGCACACCCCCTCTAACCCTCCTATGCGCCTAACACAGAAACTCAGACACTATTACTCGTGCAAAGAATATAACACATACCCAACATTCCTCCACTTGTTGTTTTCTTTGCATATAGTGGGTTACAGGGTTACATAGTCAACAATCCAGGGTAGCAATGCCCATGGATCCTCTAGACCAAGAGAACTTCTCAGTGCTCACAGATTTTGTTAATGAATTTACAACATTCTTCAAAGTTTCCACCTTCATCAACAATACTTTCTTTTCTTCAACCATGTCTCTCACAAAGTGATATTGAATATCAATTTGCTTTGTCTTTGAATGATGAGCTGGGTTCTTTGCCAGAAAAATTGCACTCTAACTATCACAATCTATCCTTACATCTTTTTGTACCAACCCAATACCTAAACACAATATTTGTAACCATACTGCTTCCTTACCTGCATGAGTGGCTGCCATGTATTCAACTTCTATAGTTGAAAGTGCCACTATAACCTGTCTTTTTCTCATTCAGCTTATTTCTCCTCCAAACAGGTTAAACACATACCCACTTGTAGATCTCCTATGATCCATATCTCCAGATCAATATGCATTCACAAAGCCATGCATATCCACCACTTTGTCTAATCTCGGTCTTCCTTCGTAGCACAATTCATAGCTAGCAGTGCCACACAAATAACTAAAAACCCTTTTTACTACCATCCAATGCTCCTTCCCTGGTTTTGACATATACCTTCTCAAAACTCCCACTGCATGTGCAATGCTTGGTCTAGTATAGACCATTGCATACATCAAACTGCCAACTGCACTTGCATATGGAACATGAGACATGTCCTCCTCCTCTTCATGTGTCTTGGGACACTGATCTGCATATAACTTTACACCAACATGAATAGGAACCTTGACCGGTTATATTCCTGCATATTAAACCTTTGCAATATTGTCTTGACATATTTTCTCTGATTTAACAAGAGTTTCCTCCTTTTCCAATCTCTTTTAATTTCCATACCCAAAATGAAATTTGAAGCACCAAGATCCTTCATGTCAAATTTAGAGGACAACTGAGTTTTCACATCCTGGATAATCTCCTTGTTGTTTCCTATCAACAACATGTCATCCACATACAAGACCAATTAAATCAAATGATCACCAATTAATTTAAAATACACACAATGATCCTCTTTTCTTATTGTGAAGCCAAGTCCCAACATATAAGTATCAAATTTTTGATACCACATCCTTGGTGATTGTTTTAAACCATACAAGGACTTTTTTAGCTTGCATACCAACTCCTTCTTTCCCTTCACAACATAACCTTCTAGTTGCTTCATATAGATTTCTTCTTCCAGATCCCCATGTAGGAATGTTGTCTTCACATCCATTTGTTTTATTTCAAAATCAAATGCAACAAAAACAGATAACAAAAATCTTATGGAGATTAACTTTGCAACAGGAGAAAAAATCTCACCAAAATCAATTCCCTCAACATGGGAATAACCCTTTGCTACTAACTGAGCTTTGTATTTCTCCACTTTTCCTTTTGCATTCAACTTCTTTTTAAATACCCACTTTCTGCCAATGGGATTTCTTCCAGTTGACAACTCCACTAGATCCCAAGCCTCAATCTTATCTAAAGATTCCTTTTCTTCATTCATGGCCCTTTTCCAGATATTTGCATCCTCTGAATCCACTGCCTCCCTGAAAGTTCTAGGATCATCATCAGTAATAGACAAAGAAAAATTTGAATGGAAATCAGATGAAGTATACCTTTCTGGTAGCCTTCTTTCTCGAACTGATCTCCTCAATACTGGAGTACGAGGATCTTCTTCTTCCGATTTCTGTTCTTCTGTAGAGTCCGAATCATCATATCTTAAATCGAACTCTATTTTCTCTGGTTCTTCCTTACTTGGTAGGAATTCCTATTTAACAACATCCTTCATTTATCTAAATACCACATCTCGTCTATACACTACCTCCTTAGTTTCTGGGTTCCAAAGATTATGACCTTTGAGACCATCTTTGTATCCAATAAAGATACACTTTTCGACCTTCTTATCTGGCTTACTCTTGTTTTCCTTTGGAACATGAACATATGCATCACAACCAAATACCTTGAGATGTGTGAGAGAAGTTTCCTTACCAATCCATACCTCTTGTGGAGTATTGTCATCCAACACTAATGAGGGTGATCTATTGACCAAGTAACATGCAACACCCACTGCCTCTACCCAAAATTCTTGCCCCAGCCCGACACCACTGAGAATGCACCTTGCTTTTTCCATCAGAATCCTATTCATCCTTTCTGCAACTCCATTCTGCTGGGGTGTATATGGAGTAGTCTTTTGCCTTGCTATACTGCACTTCTTACATAATTCTTCAAATTCATTCCCGCAGAACTCTCTGCCATTATCTGTCCTTAGCACCTTAATTATTTTCTCTGTTTGATTCTCAACAAGAGCCTTAAACTCTTTAAACCCGTCAAAGACTTTGGATTTATTCTTGAAGAAATATATCCAAGTATTCCTTGAGAAGTCATCTATAAATGAGATGTAGTACATATATTTTCCCAATGATGGGACTGACACAGGTCCAAAAATATCACTGTGAACTAGCTGTAAGATTCCTTCTTCCCTCTTTGCACCAGAGGGGAATCTTACCCGATTCTGCTTCCCATATATACAATGTTCACAGAAATCGAAATCTAGAGAGTAGTTAGACATACCTTCTACCATATGTTTACTGTGTAGTAGACGAAGAGCCTTCTCTCCAATATGCCCCAGTATTTGATGCCACAACATAGCATTTTCAATAGAGACTATAAGATTTCTTTCTTCTTCAACTCCAATATCAGGAACAATGTAACTATTACACCCATCACTAATAGTGCTTCCTTCCATCTTATACAGAGTTCCAAACCAAACTCCTTTCAACAACACCATTTCTCCTCGAACCATCCTGCAGGTTTCCTTTTCAAATATTGTTTTTTCCCCTGCATCATCCATTTTTCTTACATAAATCAAATTTCTGGCCAAACCTAGGATGTACAGAACACCAGACAGTGTTCTAATCCTTCCATGTATGAGCCTCAACTTGAATCTTCCTCGTCCTATGATTCTGGTTGTCGAATCGTCACCTAAGAAAACATTACCTCCATCATACCTTTCATGTTCACAGAACCACTCCCTGTGGGGAGTCATATGAAAGGATGCACCAGAGTCAACCAACCATGCCTCATGATCTGCATGTGTTCTTGAAGAAGCCAAGTACATATCCCCTCCTTATTCCTTGGAGGTCTTTTACTCTATAGAATGAGATTCTTCAGATCCCTTATTTTTCTCAACCTTGGATCTACATTGCTTCTTGTAGTGCCCTTGTTTTCCACATCTCCAACACCCTTACAAAATTTCAGGGAGATTTAGATCTACCCTTAGACTTAGATATCCCACTTGAGAAATTAGATCTATTCCTTTCCTGGGAACGACCTCTTGCAAATAATGTGTCTGTGCTCTGTCCTTCCATATTCTTCCATCTCATCTCCTCCAATAACAAGGATGAGACCACTTATTCAAAATTCAAGGCAGTTGTATTACTACCTATGGCCACAACTAGGCCATCCCATGAGTCTGGTAAAGAACACAATAAATTGATACATTTATCTTCATCTGGAATTTTAATTTCAACAGATACTAACTGAGTTACCATAGTATTGAAGGCATTTAAATGCTCTGCCACCGAGTCTCCATCTCTCATCCTCAGGTTATAAAGATTATTTCTTAGGAATAGTTTATTTACTAGGGACTTAGACTGATACAACTTCCCCAACTTTTCCCATAAATCCTTGGTTGTAGCTTCCTCTGACACATTCAGTAATACTGAATCAGAGAGACACATTTGGATTGTGCTCTTTTCTTTCTGATCCAACTTTTTCCAGTCATTTGCTGAAGTTCCTGTAGGTGCAGTACCTGGATCTACGACGATCCATTGATCTCTGTCCACCAACAGATATTTCATCTTGAGCTTCCACAACTCAAAACTTTTCCCATTAAACTTCTCGATCTCCAACTTCGAATTGCTCACCATTTCTTTTCACCTAAAAGATCAATACCACAGATCTCCCACTATAACAAGGCTTATCATAGTCCTGAGCCAAACCCTTGACCAAAAAAGCGTCCCCTAAAGCCAATAAATCTCTGATACCAAATGTAAATTCTAACCTTGTACAATATCTACTACAAATAGATATTCAGTAAGAGAACAAAAAATATACAATGGAAAATACAAACATTACACAAAGATTTTTCCCCTGGAAATCCAAACCGGGGAAACCAACATATTCTATATTCCCTCATATGTGTTACATTGTTTACAATACAATTGACATATAGGAGACAACAACATCCAAAACCCTAACCCAATGACCTGGATTAGTCCACAACCCTAATTCCTTAAACATAAATAGAAAACCATCGGCAAAAAGCACCATGTGCCGAAAAACCACCTATATATATATATATATATCACTGGCTGTAAGATAGATAAGGACAATAGATAGGGGGATAAAGGGGCTAATTATTTTTATTATATTTTATTTACCCATTTTGGTTTTAATTGAGAAAAGTGGTTACATGAGATTCTTGGGGAAGGCCATGTGGATCTTGGTTCTGGTAACTATATAAACCCTGCTCGTGGGTTGTTTGGGAGTTGTTCCTTGTTCTTCATTCATTGTTAATAAATCCATCAATCATATTCCTAATTTTTTCTCATCCATGTGCTTTGGGTTGGAGCATGGAAACAGATGGCTAGAGGACGAGAGCCATTGTGATATTGATGTGAGGAATCACTGATCATTCCAGGTGGGAATGGATGCGTGTGTGCATGATATCGATGGAAGTTTTGAATGGACTATTCACAACTAAGAATCCTTAGAGTTTTCAGCATGGATATTTCTTGACCAATAGCATTGGAGCTCTAGAGAGAAATGGAACATCCCGAGGGATTGCATGGAAGAGAAAGGGGTTCATTTCTTTGGGTTGTGTAGGTTTAAGGGGAAAGAGAGAGGGAAATTAGGATTGTTGCATGGTTGGGAAAACCTCAAAGCTAATTAGTCAACTGGTGTGTGCTTTAGATTTGGCCTAGGACCCGTCCTTGTGGATTCATAGCCCTGACTCGGGGGTGACTTGTTGTTGAGGATTGGAAGATCAATGTCTATGGTTGGGATGAACGTCCTTGGTATGCATCTAGTTGGTTATGGTTTAGTTAAAGATAAGTGCTCTTTGTGTTTTCTGCATAATTTATATTTTGTTGTGTATATTTATTTCTGAGATGAATTTTCTGTGTTCATGCTTGATGGTTATTAATGTGCATGGCACATTGTTTCTTCCTTGGATGGTTGAGAATGAATCTTTATTATTGCATGTGTGGTTATTGCAATCTTTCATGATTATTTTTGAAATAATTATCATCAGAATTCAAAATGAGTTTTTAAGTGTGTTTTTGAGGTAGCGTGCCTATCCTTTTGGTGGCTGGGTATGTTACATACCTCGTTGGGTGAGCGAATGACATAGATGAAAAAAAATACCCACTACTACAATACAAGTAATTTTCTCCATGAAATGGACCAGTGGTTCCTAAATGGGGAGCTAAATAACATGGGAGAAAACCACATGCACTATATGGTTAGTTTACCTTTGGGGAATAGTGTCATCCCTCAAGATCCCATGACATAGTGTTTTATAGGGGAACAAAAGAAACCCCAGGTTAGACTAGTTTGATGACGAGGAAGGGTCCGATCGAGCGGACCCAGATCGAGTGGTACCCATTACTCTACCCAATGTTGAAATGAAAGAAAAGTTAAGGGTCACCCAAAGGGATGAATCAACCTGGATCGTTCAGATGAGGGCCATGAAATATTCCCCTAGTCATGTCCTTTTTCATTCTCACAGAGATATGAATCAAGTTTATATGGGAGGTTTTTCTATTTTCAAGAAAGTTGCTCATTTGTCTCTATAATTTGCAGTTGTAGTGATTTACTTTGTTTAATTTCTCATCTAAATCTATGATTTTTACTTTCTTTGTTTTCTATTTCATGTAGATATTATCATATTATTTGTTGAAAATTGTTTATATTAACACAACAACTCATGATTTGCAGTTATAAACTTAGTTTTTGAAAATTGTTTATCTTAGGGCAATGAATCATGATTTGCGGTTATAAACTTGTTTTATTTTTTTGCCAGAGAGATATTATTATATTATATTATCTTATATTAATGTTATATGAATATTATAATATTATGAGTTATATAAGTTAATAAAAATATTAATATAACATTGAATTTCAAATATATTTTTACTTTGTTTATTAATTTTTAAATTTCGTTATGATCTCTTCATTCCATGCGTTTTTTATGACTAAATAATACTGATAATATCTTCATTGGCATCTTTACCTTCACGATTGTAATCACTTAATCACATTTTAACAACATTAGTGCATGCTCCCCAACGCATGAAAAATAAACTCACATTAGTGCATGCTCCCCAGTTGTTAGTACATGCTTCCCAATCCATTTGTCAATTCTTTAATGACTCCCCCAATGCCTCCGATTTAATTTTTTTTAATTGAAAAAATATATTTCATTGTTTAATTATGTTTCTATTAATTATATTTTACGTTTATTTTATTTATTAAATAGTTTTTAATTTATTTTTTGATATTTTTTAATTTTTGGAATTTTATAAAATATATATTACTTGAAATTTAGTACTTATTTTTTTTAATTATATATTAATTAAATAATTGTTATGAAAGATGAAAGGTTTCCTAACATTACTTCAAATTGTAAACAAAATTATTTGCGGCTAAAGAGGGGGTGGTTAAGAACAGATGTTTCCTCCTCCGATTGTTGGAATACGCATGTTTCCCTCCTCCATTGTTGGAATACCTGGTGAGGGGGGTGAATCAATAAGATGATAACTTTTATTACTTTTAACCACAATATATATTCTTCAACTTTATCAACATTGTTCATCAGTTTATTATCAATGTATCGTCTATGATTGCATTCAATAAATCATAAGCATATAATCATAAGCAACATCACATCAACACATCACATCAAGTACACATTACACCAATATTTATGTGGAAAACCAAATGGGAGAAAACCATGGAATACTTTCTTATATATGTGAAGAATTCATTCATAGGAAGCACCAACTTCCAAATTCTCCATTTGCAACTGGAAGGAGGCTATAACCCCCTATTCTCATGCTCCAACATGAAGGAAGCTACAACTCCCTAAATTCTCTGGATCCAACCAAAAGGAGGATACACCCCCCTCAGTTCTCTGACACCAACCAAAAGGTGGATACAACCACCTATCCTTGCCTCGTCCTGTCACCATGAAATATAAGTGGCACAATCACTATTACCGCCACTGTCTCAAACTGTCACTATCAACCTGCCACTGTATCCAACTTGTTATTGTCACTGCCACTATCTCCTCCACAAAACTAGATCCACTCTAAACTACATGAAAGTCATTCCAATATCACCAAGAGCATATCTCAAACCATATTCCCAACATCACCACCACATTCCTGTACCAAGAATGTACCATGATCACCAAATACCATCACAAGATATGTGTCTCAACCAAGTACAAACCTGTACCATGCATCAACCTATAACACAACCTATACCATCAACCATGTACCATAACAAGTGCATCAATCATGCACCAAAGTTGTACTATACCAAGTATCAATCCTATACCATACCATGTGCCAACCATGCACATCAACCATATACATCAACACCATACCATGTACCAAACATATACCATATCATTCCATAAACCATGTATAGTGAAACCTCACATCAACCATGCATCAAAACCTTACTGTTATGTAGCCTCAATATATACCAATAACTTCAACAACACATCTTAACCAAAAACTCTCAAACATGTGCCAAAGCATACAAGATACACCTCAAAAAGATACCCAATAATCTGTGCCAACTACAAACAATTAGTGCACCAACAATGTTCCTCTGTATATATACCTCATACAACATGTACCATGCAACCAATAGTCCCTAAAGGGAAAATACTCAATCACCCATGGCCATACCTCAAGAAATCACAAAAAATCCAACTTCAAACAAGCATATACCATACCTTTTTGGTCCTGTAGATAACTCTGATGTACCTAAACACTGTCACACATCTTGTAGCCTCTCCTCAGTTTCTGCAACCAGAACCACACTTCATCCTTCAAATATGGTAGTGCCTCATGTGATGAAGGTGGCTATCTCACAGGGCCTCATGTGATATGCTATAGGAAACTCGCATGGATGCCTTGTGGAACACTTAATATCTAACCCACGGGGATGACCCTAATTAGGTTTTTCTCAGATTTTCATGCTCTACTCTGCAACTATGAAAATTTGTCGTCCCTCTTCATTTGTTGCCTCAAATTTACGCAACCTTAGATATGTTAATGAGTACCTTCAATAAAATTTCACAAGATATATATTCAATGTGCTCAACAGGTGCTAATGGGAGTCTCTTGATCTCTTATTTATACTTCCCAAGTGCCTTCCTTTAGGGGCCATATTGTAACTGTTTTACCCATCTTCCTTCTTCTAAGGCTAACCCACTTTCTTGTTGCAACAACTTTACCCATAATTAGTAAATTCACAATTATTTGTTGCAACTAATTTATTTTTAATTATTTTCTTTTTGCAACAACTTTACCCATAATTAACTTCTAGTTGGAACCACTTTGACTAACACCATTCTTGATGACTTTCTAGGAGGTTCTAGAATAATTGACATCTTTGTTAACCTTCTAGGAACTTCTAGATTATTCTTTGAGGGTCCTCCAACTTCACAAGGCCATATCTCCCTAACCACGAGGAACCACGTGATGTACCACATATCATAGGAAATTATACAACATGTGTTATCCATATACGATAGTCTTACCTACAATTACACTATACTTCATGTCATTATTTCTTAATCAACATCGGGTCCCATAATCACACCTCCGGGATACCATAATTTGCTACCGGACTTACTTCAAATGCACCCAACTAACTCAACATCAATCTCCATCATACAAATGACAATTATCTGTCAAAAAATATTATCTACATCTTTAGACCTCTCCAAGGGTTGAAATCAATCTCCAAAGGTTGACACCAATATCTAAGGGTTTCCATCAATCTCCAAAGGTTGAAATCAATATCTAAGGGTTGACATCAATGACAACCAACTATCTAAACCAACTTTCCAACAATCTCCCTCTTTGGCATTGATGGCAACACCAACATTGATGGAAACACCACTATTGATAGAAACACCCATACTCTAATGCTCATTCTCCCCCTATGACCATCGCTCCTCATCAATGTTTTTCTCTCTCCCCTTTTGACATCAATGGAAAAGGGTATCTCTCCTTGGGGCCGCTCCCCTTGTCTTCATGCATCTATTCTTTCTCTCCGTTTCCATTCCTTTGTTCTTCCTCTCCTTCTTTGAAAAAATGTAACTCCCCCTATCGATATGTCTCCCCTTGTCTGCATGATTCTAATCGTTCTTTCTTGATGTCTACAATATGACATGTAGATCAATGTAGGGATACCTATAAATCATTCCTTTCTTCTCTTCCAGTGCTGCTTATTGTTCATTGGTGCTTCCTCTTGTAACTCTCTGACATATATAAAACATTCAAAATTTGAATGTTCAATTTTCTTGTCATGTAAACTTGACCATGCTGTTCAACAATGTCCTTCTGATGACCATACTATTTCTATTTCTCTATTTTGTTGTGCCTTTCACTTTTTTCCTTTATGTGACCAACTAATTCCAACTGCTTTCACTGATTCCAATTGTAAATACACTACTATGCATCTTCTCTGATCCATGATTTCTATACCTGCTAAATATATCATGAATCCATCTTTATACATATGTCCATAACTCTGCTCCTCAACTATCCACAATGCTCATCCATATGTTATTTTACCATACGACTGCAACTAATCATCACATATCAAATGTGTCCACTGAAAACCAAACTCTTCATGTCTGGAACAACCTGTAGTAAAGATATCTATGCTTGAATACAATCATAAGATTTTTCCTATGCAATTATCGACTGACACCTATGTGGGAACACTGCTTCCATAATCAATCAATATATCATTATGTACTTCTGCTATCTGACTGATCTAAATATGTCTCTGCAAATACTTCAAACTGACTGAAGGATGGTTCTATGATCTGTAGTAGTTACTGCACTAACTCCCCCTATTCAATATTCATATTCACTGAGAGTCCCCAAGTCGAGTGGCGTAGAAAAATACCTGCTCTGATGTAGAGTAATATTCCTCTTTGTCTATAGACTCATCATCTCTCTGGACTCTGATTTCTTTCTTTCTACCCGTGGATTGATCTTGCACTACAATTCCTGAAAGTACAATCTCTTGAGATTTTTTTTTAATCACCTACTCTTCTTTTCTTTCTTGCGATACTGCAAATCTTGTGATATAGGGGAGTTGTTCTTTATTCACCTGTTCTTCTTGTTTTTCATTTCTTCTCCAAACCTTCCTATATCTGACATCTTCCCTTTTCTCTGTAGAATTTTTTTCATCTCGTACTATTTTCGAATCTTGAGAATATGACTTCTGGGTGTCCTTCATTCATCTAATCCTCCTTTACTTATTCTTTCTTTCTTTTCCAAAGTTTCTTATATCTGTTATCGATGTTCTCTTTCGTAGAAGTATCTATCATGCTTCTACAATCACAAGATATGTGTCCATAGTTATTCTATTTGTAACATTCAATGTCACATGGGGCCACATAAGCCTTTCTTCTTTGAACATTTCTTCCATAAGCTCCACAATCTGCAACTTTATGTCCAAAGTTAGTACAATAAAAAAAATGACCATAAAAGAATTTACATACCTGGGAGTGAATGATATTCTTTGTGGTGTAGTCCTTCTGAAATCCTACCTTGGTTGATCATGATCATGATTGAAGCTTCTTTGTGGCTTGAATGTGGAGGGTCTTCCTAAAGATGTATCTTTATCATTTTTCTTTGATTCTAGCTGACCATGATTCCTTCCTTTGAGTAATTCTGCATAACTCTTACTCTTTTCCTCATTCCTCTTTTCTGTCAACCTGGAGTGCTTCTCTTCAACATTTTCTACAGATGATGTGGATTTTTTTGTCTCTTCAACATTCTTGCCGAGATTGACAATTTTATCTCTCAATGTGACAACTTCTTCTTCAAGCTTCTCGACCTTTTCTTATTTCTTTATCATCTGACTCTACATGACTTTTTCAAGTTGGATCTTCAAGGAGATGATTTCCTTTTTCTTTCTTCTGGACCAAATTCTTCTTCAAGTTGATTTAGGTCCTTAGTTCTTTCCTTAAGATGACCTGTCAAAATATTTTCTCTTTTCTATGCTTCCTTTCTTTCATCTTATAAACACTACTTCTCTTCCATTGCTTCCTTTCTTAGTGCTGTTATCTCGGCTTCCAAACATTGCTTTTCTTCCATCTAACCTTTGTATGTTTTTTCAATCTTTCTGGGTTCTTCTAGTTGAGATTTTAGATTCACGATGACTTGCTAGGCTTCTTTGAAATTTTCTTGAGAATTCTTCTTGACTAATTGTTCCTCAAGAGACTTTTTTTTCTTCCTTTCTTTAATCAATTCTTCTAAAGCACTGATTAATTATGCTTTAAAATATACTATGCCTTCTTCACAAATTTCTTCTTTTGAATTTGTCTGACATGATGAGCAACTTTCTTCTTGTTTTGTACCTACACTTTCTGTGATGGGATATTCCTCAAAGTAGATATTATGTATCTTATCCAAACATTATTTAGCTAATGAACACTGTCCCACTTTGTCCTTTACTGAATCAAGTAATCCTTCCAAGATAAAATCCAATGCTATTTTGTTTTTCCTATTCAATTCGTTCTTGGATGCAATATTTGGAGGTTTCTTTGTAGCGGCGTATCATGTAACAACTTATTTCCAAACATCATATCCCTGTGAATGTTAAAAATATTTTAATTTTCATGCTCCACATATCATACTACAAACCATTCTGACCATTGAATTATGGTATTCCATTTCTATATAAATTGTTTCTCTCCATGATCTTCCTTCCAATGGTTAAACTATTTTCTTGAAGGACCTACTATGATACCAATTTTTGAAACACTGAGGGGGGGTGAATTAGTTTGAGCAATTTTATTACTTTTAACCACAATATGTATTATTCAACTTTATAAACAATGTTTAACAAGTATTATAAATGTATCATCTGTGATTGAATTCAATAAATCATAAGCATATAATCATAAGAAACATCACATCAAGTAAACAGTACACCAATATTTATGTGGAAACCCAAATGGGAGAAAACCACAAAATCCTTTCCTATATATGTCAATAATTCATTCATAGGAAGTACCAAATTCCAAATTCTACGGCTACAACTAGAAGGAGGCTACAACCCCCTATTATCAGGCTCCAACCTGAAGGAAGATACAACTCCCTGAATTCTGTCTTCAACTAGAAGGAGGCTACAACCCCCTGAGTTCTCTGACACCAACTGGAAGGTGGCTACAACCACCTATCCTTTCCTCATCATGCCTCCCTAAAATATAAGTGCCACAATCACTACTATTGCCACTGTCTCAACATGTCAATGTCAACCAGTCATTGTATCCAACCTATCACTACCACTACCACTGTCACTGTCTCATACATGAAACTAGATCCACTCTAAACCGCATGCAACTCATGCCAATATTACCAAGAGAATATCTCAAACCATATGCTCAACATCACCACCACATGCCTCTACCAAGCATGTACCACGATCACCAAATACCATCACAAGATATGTGTCTCAGCCAAGTACCAACATGTACCATGCATCAACATGTACCACAACCTGTACCATAAAAAGTGCATCAATCATGCACCATAACAATTGCATCAATCATGCACCAAACCTGTACCATACCAAGTATCAATCCTATACCATACCATGTGCCAACCATGCACATAAACAATGTACATCAACACCATACCATGTACCAAACATATACCATATCATTGAACCCTCACATCAACCATGCATCAAACCCTTACTGTTATGAAAGATCAATATGTACCAATAACTTCAACAACACATCTTAACCAAAACCCCTCAAACATGTACCAAAGGATACAAGATACAACTCAACAAGATACTCAATAATGTGTGCCAACTACAAACAATTAGTACACCAACAATGTGCCTCTGTATATATTCCTCATACAACATGTACCATACAACCAATAGTCCCTCAAAGAAAAATACTCAATCTCCCATGACCATACCTCAAGAAATCACCCAAAATTCAACTTCAAACAAGAATATAACATACATTTTTGGTCTTGTAGATAACTCTGATGTAGTTGAACACTATCACACTTTCTATAGCCTCTCTTCAACATCTACAACCAAAACCACACTTCATCATTAATATCTGGTAGTGCCTTGCACAACAAAGGTGGTTATGTCTCGGTGCCTCGTGTGACTATGGTGGTTTTCTCACGGGGCCTCGTGTAACAAGCTATAGGAAAATTGCAGGGATACCTCGTGGGACACTTACTGTCTAAATCACAGGGATGGCCCTAATTAGGGTTTTCTTAGACTTTTGTGCTCTCCTCTATGGCTACGAAACTTTTTCATTCCTCTTCCTTCACTTCCTCATATTTGCGCAACCTTAGATATGTCAATGAGTACCTCCAATAAATTTCACAAGATAGATATTCAATGTGCTCAGAAGGTGCTAATGGGAGTCTCTTGATCTCTTATTTATACTTCCCAAGTGCTTTCCTTTAGGGGCCATCTTGTAATTATTTTACCCATATTCCTTCTTCTACAGATAACCCACTTTCTTGTCGCAACTACTTTACCCACAATTAGTAAATTCACAACCCTTTGTTGCAACTAATTTATTTTTAATGATTTTCTTTTTGCAACAAATTTACCCATAATTAACTTCTAGTTGCAACCACTTTGACTAGCAACCTTCTTGATGAATTTCTAGGAGCTTCTAGAATAATTGACTTCTTTTTTGACCTTCTAGGAACTTCTAGTTTATTCTTTGAGGGTCCTCCAACTTCACAAGGCCATAACTCCCTAACCGTGGGGAACCACGTGACATACCACATATCACCGAAAACAATATGATGTGTACTATCCATATATGATAGTCTTGTTGGCATGTTTTTATGACAGAGGTAGAGTATGTGTGTTTTTCATTGATGGCGTGTGTTTTTCATTGATGGTGAAGATCAACACAATCAGATGGCAAAGATCATCACGATCAGTAGCATAGCGATAATGGTAAGATCAACAGTGTAATCTCAAAAGGAGGCAAACAGTCAAAGCACAACAAAGGTTTCACTTCGGAGTTTCGCAGATCGGGAAATCCAAAGGAAAGAGGTTGAAACTCAAAATATGCGAGATCATGAAAAGATTTGGACCGTCAGATCACTAAGGATTGTGGACCGTTGATCAAGCATGAAGAAGGCTCGTGAAGTGGTGAAATTATGATAAGATTTGGAAATGTTTCGTTTCATAATTTCGCAGATTGGGAAATCCAAAGGAAAGAGGTTCAAACTCACGATATGCGAGATCACGAAAAGATCTAGACCGTCAGATCACCAAGGATTGTGGACCGTTGATCAAGCATGAAGAAGCCTCGTGAAGTGGCAAAATCACGATAAGATTTGGATCATTAATCCAAGAGGGGCACGTGGCGATAGATCAGAGCACGATAGAATACCCGAGACACGAAAGTGCGAAATGCATTTTCGAATAAGGCTGTGGTCACAGCCAGTGGTTACATCTGCTGAAGATAGAGGAAGAAGCTAGTGGTGTTAAGCTCCATATCGGAGTCTCGGTGATCGCGACTTGGAGCATCAAGACCCTTCATCACATGAATCACGATATGTGAGATGGTGATGAGATCTGGACCGTTGGATCATTGGAGATCTCAACCATTGATTAGGCTCGATGAAGTTTATAAGTTTGCAAAATATGAAGCACCTTTTGGCACAACCTGTGGTCGTGTGAGGGGAAGAATCTAGCGGTGCTAAGCTCCATCTCAGAGTCTTAACGATCACGAGTTGGAGTGTTGAGATCCTTTTTCACAGGAATGCAGAGATGCGAGATCATGAAATTCAAATTCTGTTTAGTGCTCGGTCACAGCTAGTGGGTACATGAGATGAACGCAAGATCCTGCGGATCCAATCCAATGGTGCAGGTGAATTTAAGTCTGATTGGAGGGCTACTGTTTCACCTCACAGTTAATTGATCAGTTACAAATCAGTTAGCAAAACTGATTCATGATTCTTGATCGGTTGGCGTTTCAGTGGCTGAGATGTCTCCTTGCCCAAGAAGATTCGAGGTGTAACTGTCGTAGTGGTTGTGCATAAAATAAAAACTTAGAGACTATGCCTGGTTGGCTGTTCGGACTGAAAAAATGAGTTGAACTATAGAAAAGAAAAACTACAGTATGTGTAGTGTGGAGAAAATCTCAGAGAGAAGGAACTGAAACTGAACAGAAGAGAAAAGGTGAAGAGAGCAGAATGTGGACATATCAAACATCATGAGAAGGACAGAGAAAGAACAGATAGACATAGACAACAAGTCAAGCCAAATATGAACAGAGCAAAAGAATAGTGTAGCAGAGAAGAATCACAGAACATTGAATAAGTGGTAAGATTTGATTTATCTGTGTTGTTGGTTATTCAATCATTTATTTGTAATAAGGGTGGTAGGGAGGTGCTAGGTGTTGGTCACTATAATTGCTTAATTAATTTCAAACAACCAAGTGAAACATAAATTATCAACCCAGGGAAGTCTTTTGTTTCAAAGATAGCTGCGCACTATATATGCTCAATCCCAAAAGCACTAGTGTTGTAGTAAAGAAATCATTTTATCTAAACTTGCTGAAATGAACTGAAGCTCTGAATTGTATCACAGGAAAGAAATCTCCCTATTGCAATTCTTTATAGTTCAAATTAAGAACCCTGGATTACATTTAAAATAACATTGCAATGGGTAAGAACAACTATCTTGTAATCAGAGAACATGACCCTTACTCTCAAACAGAGACTCAGTACTAACACTCTTTCATGAAAGTAATAATGCA
>SNQJ01S0001416.1:430311-467667 GCA_010110895.2 Picea sitchensis | reverse complement strand
GTGCACTGGAGGAGATTGACAGACTCACAATTAAGAACAGAAAGCAAAAACAATTGTTGATACAGTTTGAGAAAGATAATAAATAGCCTGATGAAGACTTTTCCCTGCTGAAAGTGGAATTAGAAGAGGCAAAGAAAATAGAATACATACTGAAACAATAGTTTTCAAACAAGAAAGCGAGGAGTGAAGCCTTAGAAGAAGAGATAGTAAAAACCATAAAAGAAATGGAGATGTTTAAGGGATTGTATCACCAAAATATTCCAAGTATTAAAGCCTCAGAAGGATTAACCTCCATTCTAAATCAGCAAAGAAACCCAAAGTTGAAAGCTGGATTGGGGTATGAAGAAGGATCAAGTAGTGATCATCCAAGTAATACATAACCTATCAAGTTTTTCAAATCCTCAAACATTGACAACAATCACTCTGTAGAAACAAAGAAAAAAAATCATCCACCAAGAAGGAATGAAAGAAATCGTACCAGAACCGAATCTATAGATCAGAGAGATTATCATCATGAAAAAAATCATACCAGAACCGAATCTGTAGATCAGAGAGATCATCGGCATAAAAGAAATCGACCCCCTCAAAGAAGACATACTTTTTCAAGGTACAAAGGTTCTTTCTATGGTTATTGTTTTTTCTGCTCTAACTTTGTTCACAAAGCTATAAACTGTTCTTTAAGATTTAGATATGAGCAATCAAGTTTTTCAAGGAATAATTATCTGCCACTACAAAGATTGAGACAACCAAGCTACAAACAATCACAGACTATAAATCATGTAATGACTGGGAGAAGGACACAGATAAAACACAATAATAGTTATGAGCATAACAATTGTTATGATCTGTTATTTAGTGAACCATAATGTTACAACTGCCATAATTATGGACATAAAGCTGCAGACAGTCGCTTAAGGAATTACAAGCCAGATTTGATCCCCACTGCTGAAAATATCAAGGTTTGGAAGAAGAAAGAAGATGCCAAGTGTGGACTAGTGTTGTTAGCTCAAAGACAAACAGACCCGTGGTATATAGACAGTGGATGCTCCAAACATATGATGAGAGACAAAGGTAAGTTTCTATCTCTAAGTGAAAGCAAATCAGGAAATGTAACCTTTGGAAATGATGCTCCAGGTAAAATAAAAGGTAAAGGAATGGTAAGTTTGAGTAATGGCAAAGGGAAAGCTCAAGATGTGTTGTTTGTAGAAGGTCTGAAACATAATCTGCTTAATGTCAGTCAAGTCTGTGACCAAGGATGTGAAGTCATTTTTACATCTAAAGACTATAGAATCAAATCTGTGAATTCAGGACAACTAGTTGCAAAAGGAATAAGAACAAAAAATAATGTCTATGTGTTAAAAGATGAAAAAGAAGAATGCCACTTAAGCAAGTATGATGAAAGTTGGCTATGGCATAGGAGACTTGGACACCTAAATTTTGATCATATAATCAAGATCATAAACAATGGGGCAGTAAAAGATCTTCCGAAGATATCAAAGCCATACGACTCTGTTTGTAAACCTTGCAAGATAGGAAAGCTTACTCACACTCCATTCAAATCTAAAAACTTTCCTTCAACAAAAAAACCTCTCCAGTTAGTACATATGGATTTATGTGGACCCTCAAGAAAAGAAGGTACAGGAAAAGAAAACTATTTTATGTTGATTATTGATGATTATTCTAGACTAACACGGGTTGCCTTTTTGAAGGAAAAATTTGAAGCATTTAAAAAATTCAAAGTGTTTAAGGCTTTGATTGAGAATCAAACAGGAAAAAGAATAAAGGCAGTAAGATCTGATAGAGGAGGATAGTTTAGTTCATGGAACTTCAAAGATTTCTGTGATAATCATGGAATCAAACGAGAATACACTATCCCAAGAACTCCACAACAAAATGGAGTTTTTGAGAGGTAGAATAGATCAGTACAACAAATGGCAAGATTAATGATGAATGAAAGGAACATATCTCAGACATATTGGGTAGAAGCAATTCATACATATGTTCATATCCTTAACAAAGCACTTCTCAGACTACACAGTGACAAGACTCCTTATGAACTATGGTTTGGAAGACCTTCTTCAATAAAACATTTTAAGGTCTTTGGGAGTAAATGTTATATCAATAACAATGATGAAAATATTGGCAAATATGACGACAGGGCTGATGAAGGTATCTTCTTGGGCTATGCTACAAACAATAAAGGGTACATATGTTACAATAAGAGGCCGCATAAACTAGTTGATTGTATGGACATAAAGGTTGATGAAGAAGTCCCGATCATGAATGTAAAAAGTGTTGAACCAAGTACAAAAGATATAGTTGAAGATGTAGATGAATAGGTCCAAGGATAAAAAAGAGAAGAATCTGAATCTAATGAAGATACAAATACTCAGGCTGATGCAAATCAATAGAAAGAAGCAAAATCACATCTTAGAATTGCTAGAAAGAATCATTCTGAAAATCAGATAATTGGAGATGTAAATAAAGGAGTTCAAACAAGAAGGAAATTGATTAAAGACTCAGAACAATCTCATGTTGCTTTTTTATCTATGATTGAACCTAAATTTTTTTATGAAGCCAACCAACATGATGATTGGATTAGAGCAATGAATGGAGAGCTTGATCAGATTGAGAAGAACAATACTTGGGATCTTGTCCCTAGACCTGAAGATAAGAATGTAATAGGTTCCAAATGGGTGTTCAAGAATAAAATGAATGAAAAAGGACATGTTCTTAGAAATAAAGCCAGATTTGTCTGTAAAGGGTATGCACAAGTTGAAGGTCAGGACTTTGATGAAAATTTTGCATCAGTGGCAAGATTGGAAGCCATCAAAATGTTTCTTGCTTATTCATGTCATAATAACTTTAAAGTTTATCAGATGGATGTTAAGTCATCATTTCTTAATGGATATCTAGAGGAAGAAGTATATATGGAGAAACCTGAAGGATTCTCATTGACAGATAATTCTAATTATGTTTGCAAGCTAAAGAAGGCCTTATATGGACTGAAACAAGCACCACGAGCTTGGTATTATAGACTAGACAAATTTTTACAAGACAAAGGGTTCAAGAAAGGCACTGTTGACAACAATCTCTACATTAAGTCTGAAGGTGATAATTTACTAGTTTTTTTGGTTTATGTAGATGATATTATTTTTGGTTGTACTAATGAATCATCTGTCCAGTGGTTTTCTAACTCTATGCAAACAGAATTTGAGATGTCCATGATAGGAGAACTGTCATATTTTCTTGGTTTATAAGTAAATCAGAGTTCTGTAGGAATATTTATCTCTCAAGAAACATATTTGAAAGAGATGTTGAAGAAATTTCAGATGGAGGATTCCTCTCCTATTAGTATACCTATGGTGGTTGGTTGCAAGCTCAGTAAATATGACATTTCACCCGATGTTGATCAAAGGACATACCGATCAATGATAAGCAGTCTTCTGTACATCACAACATCCTGTCCTGATATAATGCAAGTTGTTGGAATGGTAGGTCATTATTAGTCATCTCCTAAACAAATTCACTTGGTAGCTGTCACAAGGATATTCAAATACTTTAAGGGACAATGAATTATGGTCTGTGGTATCCCATAAATCCGAATTTTTAGTTAACTGATTATTTAGATGTAGATTGGGCAAACTGTGTTGATGAGAGAAAAAACACCAGTGGAGGAGCATTATTTCTGGGTGACTCATTACTAGCATGGCTCAGTAAAAAGAAAGAATCCATTTCATTATCAACTACAGAGGTAGAATACTTCGTTGCTGCTACTTGCTGCACACAAATTTTGTGGATGATTCAAACTCTTGCAGATTTGAAGGTAACTTACACTGATCCCATTCCAATTCATTGTGATAATACCAATGCCATTAGTGTCTCTAAGAATCATGTTCTTCATTCCAAGACTAAGCATATCCCAATACAATATCATTTTCTCAGAGAACAAGTTAAAAACATAATTGTTCAACTGAATTATATTTGTTTCCACAGAACAGATATCTGATATCTTTAATAAACCATTAGCAACGACCCTTTTTGGATATCTTCGTCAAAAGTTGGGGGTTATAACTTCTTTCGTTTAATCTGTTCACCTAGTCAGGGGGAGTACTTATTGAATATCTGTTGTATTTCTAAGCTTCTCATAGTTGACAGGGGGAGTATGTACTGCAACAGCTCAAGGGGAGTGTGTTTATTCTTTGACATTGATGTCAAAGGGGGAGAAAGTGTGGTAATTTCAAGGATGTTACAGTGGTATAGTTGCATTTTTTTCAAGAGATTTACATCAATGCCAAAGGGGGATATTGTTGGCATGTTTTTATGATAGAGGCAGAGTATGTGTGTTTGTCATTGATGGCATGTGTTTGTCATTGATGATGAAGATCAACACGATCATATGGTGAAGATCAGCATGATCAATAACATAGCGATAATGGCAATATCAACAGTGGAAGCTCAGAAGGAGGAAAACAGTCAAATCATGACAAAGGTTTCATTTTGGAGTTTCACAAATAAGGAACTCCAAAGGAAAGAGGTTCAAACTCACAATATATGAGATCATGAAAAGATCTAGATCGTCAGATCACCAAGGATTGTGGACTGTTGATCAGGCATGAAGAAGGCTTGTGAAGTGGCGAAATCATGATAAGATCTGGAAAGGTTTCATTTCGGAATTTCACAGATCAAGAAATCCAAAGGAAAGAGGTTCAAACTCATGATATGCGAGTTCATGAAAAGATCTGGACCTTCAGATCACCAAGGATTGTGGACCGTTGATCAGGCATGAAGAAGGCTCGTGAAGTGGTGAAATCACGATAAGATCTGGATCGTTGATCAAAGAGGGGCATGTGGTGATAGATCAGAGCACGACATAATACCTGAGATGCGAAAGTGAAAAATGTGTTTTCGAATAAGGTTATGGTCACATCCAGTGGTTACATATGTTGAAGATAGAGGAAGAAGCTAGTGGTGTTAAGCTCCATCTCAGAGTCTCGATGATCGCGACTTGGAGCATCAAGACCCTTCATCACAGGAATCACGATATTCGAGATGGCGATGAGATATGGACCGTCGGATCATTGGAGATCTCAACCGTTGATTAGGCTCGATGAGGTTTATAAGTTGATGAAATATGAAGCGCCTTTTGGCACAGCCTATGGTCACTGCTGCTGGTCATGTGAGGGGAAGAAGATAGTAGTGCTAAGCTCCATCTCTAAGTCTCGACGATCGCGACTTGGAGTGTCGAGATCCTTTATCACAGGAATGCGAGATGTGAGATCCTCTGCAATCATGGCAGAGGATGGGAAATATGGTTTGTGTAGGGGCATAATTAAGTTGGATAAGATCGACATTGCAACATGCATGAGTAATAAGGTCACCTTTTCGGAAAATTTTCTTGGCACCGAGCTGGTGGAATGTTTTCCCCCCTACACAGGTTGGCCTCCATGGTTTCAGGATAGTCTGGGGAATTTTCAAATTAGAAAGAACATCAATGCGGTCATCTTGGGGCTCTCACACTTATAACGAATTTCATGAAGTTGCAGTCAACGATGTGAGGTGGCGAAGACCGTGGAAGGAGTAAATATCAAAAGGCATCCATAACCACTAAAACATGGTGTTTGCAAGGTAATCACGTCTCAATTGGATTGGCGGTCAACAATTAGTATTACCAGATGACTGGAGGAGCAGAGCACTCAATAGGGTAGTTGTTCCATAGTTCCTCCCCTCTTTCAAGACATGCAATTCAGTAGGGGGATTGTAGTGGAAATGTTCTGACTTGAAGCAGACCTTCGACATTCACAACCGAGTTTTGGTGCCATCATTTGGATATTCTACATTGGAAAGATTCCTCGTAGACACCCAATCTATCAAGAACAAAATATCGCTTTCAATAAAGGGGCTTACAATGCCAAATTTGATGTCACTCTTCAATTCTGCTGCTCAATCCTATAAACAGAGGTTATTACTAAATTCCTCACAAAATTATGAGAAAAATGAGTATAAACTTGACTATGTCATGAAGCGGTGCTTAAAGACCCCTTTTTGCATGCATAATGATACTATGGGTCTCATATATGAAAAATAGGACTAATACTTTTCATACATAGAATTTTCACATAAAATAACATCACCATCATATTGCTTTCAAAATTTTGAGAAAAATGAGTATAAACACCCTATACTTTCCTCAAAGAACCTAATAACATGCAAAACGAGATAAACCCAAAAGAGGGACACCTCTTGCACACAAAACAAGGAAAAATTATGAAATTGGCATGAAATTCTATGCATGTCCTCTCTTTGGCACACATTTCCATGTCTCTTATATACAATCCACACCCATAGTACTAATCGTAGCAGGGGATGGCTATTGATAGTATTAAATATATTAATTATCTCGAGGCACATATGTACAAATTGTTGATGGGATGAATGGTCATTGTAACTAATTGCTGATTTCAACCAAGAGTTAACCGAATAATTCAGCCGAATTGTAACCATGTGTTTAACCCAACCAATTAATTTTTCCTTTCAATGATGTTAATTAAGGTTAAATGACTAACGTGGTTTATCTGGGAATTTATTATGGTTTGTACAAATGGGTTTAATTGTATCCCTATCGATCTGGAGGTCATCACTCACTAAAATGACAATATAGTCAATATAACATAATCCTTACCTATAACATGGAAATATAATCTTCATTATTGTACTCCATCCATTATTTCCCTATCGTAGGAGATCATCCAAGCAAGGGATTCTCCCCCTCAACCTTTTGAAGATTTATGCTCTTCTTCTCTTTCCGGTGTTTACACTGCAGTAGCTGGTGCTTGGGTTGGGAAGCAATATCAACTTAAATTATATCATCTAGATTTGGATCTCAGGGATCAAACAACACAAGCATGGATGCATGTTAGTGGAAGAAAAAGTGTTGCTTGGGTGTGAACTTTCAACCCTTACACTTTGTTTTCCTCTACACGTGACTTGGGTAGGCCATTTCTAACCATTCTAATCTTCAGTGCCCCAAATCGAAAACGAAGGTCGAAATATAGAAACCTTGAATAATTATAGACCCAACCAAATTTTCAGCGAAGAATATGAGCCTAGATTCAACCAATACTTTATAATGTATTGGTGTCACATGATGTTTAATCAAGAGAATATCGATAGGCGAGGCAGTTTGGAAACTTGAAGAAGGAAAAAATAGGTGGCAACAATTTATAGGCCATTGAAAAACGATGACAGAGCAACGAACATGGTAAGTTGTAATTCGATGTAAAATAGATGAGGTGGCAAGTTGCAAGTGGGCAATGAAAAACAATGAAGGCAGGGAGAGAACATTTCCCTTAAAAACGCCTTTGGCATAATAAATATTTGACTTAGATCAGATCTAAGATTGAGCAAATCTATTTACAATTTACTTACAAATTTCAACATAAAAAACTAGCTAACGTCGTGGTTCAATGGTAGGGAAACTAACGAATGTTGGGTTCAAAGTCGGATTAGCAATGTTTACACATTTTCTCCATGAATTTCAAAGGGACGCAATTTTCCAGGAGACCAGAGTCCATTTCTTGGAAAGTGAGGCTACTCCATTGCTTTGTAATTATGAGAATAAACAAGACTCGTTTAAGGACCATTTTTTTTAAAACTAATGGCAACGTTTCCCGTGTTCATATGATTTTTTCAAACCATTTGCTAATATATCGATTAAATTAATTGTAACTAAGTTTATATACCATCAACTAATATATTGACTAGACTAAAGTAATTGTTGTGTGAGAGAAGGAGGACTAAACTAAACTAATTTTTCTATGAGAAGGAAAGGAGAATTACCTTGTACACCATTGCTCGTAAGATAAAACAGAGAAACTGGAAGAATTTAAGCATACCTTTTTGAGCGAGTGCACTAAATAGATGAAAAAAATACCCACCACTGCAATCCAAGTACTTTTCTCCATCATATGGATCAGTGGTTCTTGAATGGGGATCTAAAGATGGTGATACTAGTGGTTTCTGAATGGGGAGAGAAAGAACATGGAAGAAAACCACGTGCGCTTTATGGATAGTTTACCTCCGGGATAGAGTTTAATCCCTCAAGATCTCAGGATGTAGTTTTTTATAGTAGAAAAAAAGACCCCAGCCTAGACCAGCTTGACGATGAGGAAGGGTCCGATTGAGTGGACCCAAATCGAGCAATACCTGGTACTCAACCCAATTTTGAAACAAAAACAAAGTAAAGGGCTTCCCAAAGAGATGATTCAACCTGGATCATTCAATCGAAGGCCAGGAAAGCTTCCCCTCATATCCTTGTTTGTTTTCACAGAGACATGAATCAGGTTAATATGGGGTTTTTTTCTATTTTTAAAAAATTTGCTCATCTGACTCTATGATTTGCAGTTGTAGTGATTTAATTTGTTTAATTTCTTATATGACTATGATTTTTACTTTGTTTGATTTCTTTTTCATGTAGATATTATCATATTATTTCTTGAAAATTGTTTATCTTAAGACAATGACTCATGATTTGGGGTTATAAACTTATTTGTTGAAAATTGTTTATCTTAAAACAATGACTAATGATTTGCGGTTATATACCTTTTCTTTTTTCTTTTTTCTTTTTTTTTCAAATAAATATTACTATATTATTTTATCTTATATTAATGTTATATGAATATTATAATATTACAAGTTATATAAGTTAATAAAAACATTAATATAACATTGAATTTCAAATATATTTTTACTTTGTTTATTAATTTTTAAATTCCATTATGATCTCTTAATTTCATGTGTTTTTTAGACTAAATAATACCAATAATATCTTCATTGGAATCTTTACCTTCACGACTGTAATCACTTAATCACATTTTTAACAACATTAGTGCATGCTCCCCAATGCATGAAAAATAAACTCGCATTAGTGCATGCTCCCCAATTGTTAGAACGTGCTTCTCAATCCATTTGTAAATTGTTTAATGACTCCCCCAATGCCTCCAATTTTGTGTTTTTTAATTGAAAAAATACAATTCATTTTTTAATTATGCTTTTATTAATTATATTTTATGTTAATTTTAATTATTAAATAATTTTCAATTTTTTATTTTTTTATTTTAATTTTTGGATTCTTATAAAATAGATATTATTTGAAATTTAGTATTCATTTTTAATTATATATTAATTAAATAATTATTATGAAAGATGAAAGGTTTCCTAACATTACTTCACATTTTAAACAAAATTGGTTGCAACTAAAGAGGGGATGGTTAAGAACATGTGTTTCCTCCTTCGATACCATAAGTTCAAATCTAGAGGGGGTAGGCTATGTACACCTCTGTAGACTTTAGGATCCAAATCCCTTAAATATACCACCGCCTCTAAATTTAAAGAGAAATTTTGGTGTAATGAAGAAATAGAGAATAAGAGAAAACTTATGTACTATAAAGAGATCATTAAGATCATGCTAGAATATCCAGGGTGGTAGTTGCGGGAGGGGTCATTTTTGAACCTAGGGAGAATCAGGTCTTAACGTATGCTTAGATTTTGGGTATTGCATCCAAAAATCAAGCATAAGATTGCACTCTCCTTAAATGCATTCAATCAACTGAAGAGACATCGATTCAACATCTAATTATCATTAGATACTCTACAAATATCATTCGAGGGATGATAAATGAAGTCCCTCAAAAATTCATTCATCTCAACAACATATTCAAAAAAATTACCTACGATCTAAATGGTATCTCATGTGTTTCATTTAAGCGTTTTAAAAGAGAAATAAAATTTGGGCCGACTCCCAAGCTAACTTGGGAGTCCAGCTTCCAAAGGGGGCATCAACATTAATGGAAACGTGTCACATCACTAAATCCCACCAAATCCCATAATAAATGAGGGTCTCATTCGATCAAATGCAAGCCACATGGGTGTAATTCTCTCAAGACATACCAGACGTAATTCATTGGACGCTCACCCCCATATTATACCATACACTAGTGGGAAGTTCCACATATAATATATGTGCACATTTCCAGCATGATCAAGGTGGGCTATATGATTTGAAGTACATGTTAGTTATGGTGAAGGGAAATAAGGATGAAATGGATCCCAATTTGAATTCAGAATCTAGATGCCTCACGCACCTGGAAGAAATCATGGTAGAGGCTGGGAAATATGGTTCATGTAGGGGCATAATTAAGTTGGATAAGATCAACATTGCAACATGTGTGACTAATAAGGTCACCATCTTGGAAATTTGGCTTGGCACCGAGTTGGTGGCTAGATTTCCCCCCTACACAGGCTGGCCTCCATGGTTTCATGCTATTTTGGGGATTTTTCAAATTATAAATAACATCAACATAGTCATCTCAAGCCTCTCACACTTAGAAAAAATTCAATGAAGTTTCAGTTAGTGGCGTGAAGTGGCGAAGACCGTGGAAGGAGTAAAAACCAAAAGGCATCCAAAATCGTTGAAACATGGTGTTTGCAAGGTAATCATCTCTCAATTGGGGTGACGATAAAAAATTAGTATTACTAGATGACTAGAGGAGCAGTTCACTCAACATGGTAGTTGGTCCATAATTCCTCCCCTCTTTGATCTAGGTGGATATCGGTGGTCACCCACCTTTTCCAAATGGCCCAAAACAATTTTTTGGCAATTTTGGCAATTTACTATTTTTAGCAGGTTTTAAATTCCGGGGCTATTTTGAGGGTTCAAATGAAGGTTTTTCGAGATCTAGGTTCTCAATGATATCTAAAGGCATGATTTAGCCCCCAAAATGAATCTCCTCGACGATACATTTCCAATGAGTTATCACACGCCTAAAACGGAGATCGTATGCAAAAGTTACGACCGTGGGAAGTTGATGTACTCACTTACCCAAACGAGGCCCACATGACTTTTGGTGCTTCATCTCCTAGGGTTAGGTTTTTGGATGTCTAGGGTTTTTGGCATTCCCGGTTATTGTAAAAAGGCCTTCAGATCCTCATTGTAATCATCTTATTGCGAATGCGAGTAGCCATCACATCTCTTCTCAGAGATAAGATGCCACCATTCTATCGAGTCTTTCACTCTGTATTTTATAGTCTCTGTATATTTATTTCATTAATAGAAATCATGTATTACTGTATATTTGTGTTTACGGTTGTATCTTTGATATATTTCTGTTATATTATTGAATATCTACGATATCTCTGTGCATTTCTTTATTATATCTCCGATCTCATTTCGTGTCGAAAATAATCTGGATCAGTGGTATCAGAGCAGGTTGCTCTTGATCATTTTTTCAGTGCATGTCCCCGACGAGGTCCAAGTATAGCAAGTTCGGTCTTGAGCTTTTCTCTCTTGAAGAAAATCTCTCCTGTACACCCAAGAAACCCTCAATGGTGGAAGAACAAAAAAATGATGGAGCAGACGATCCTATCAATCTGTTGCTTGAGCAAGCTCTCACGCGACAGAGGGACGAAATGATGGATAATTTTTACCACATCCTTAAACGCCTACCAATAGCATCAGGCGCATCTTCATCAAGCGGCCACTTTGGAGGCACCTCACCTTTCACGGTACAAGTTAATTTTGATATTCCTGTATTTGAAGGACAGATAGATGCAGAAGCCCTAGAAAAATGGTTAACTCTGCTAGAAGGTTATTTCTCTGTTCACAATTTTTCCAACAAAGAAAAGATCCCCTTCACACTCCTTAAAGCTCTCCCTCATGTCAAACATTGGTGGGAAACTTACTGGGAGCAAAGTTCCACAGAGGAGTCTGGAATATATGGGGCTGATCCCACTTGGTATTTTTTTGTGGATGTGGTAAAAGAACAGTATTACCCTGTTGGAAACTATGAGGACCAGTACATGAGATGGACCACACTGCGGCAAGAGAGGGGCCAAACAGTTCCAGAGTTCACCAATACCTTCCATACCTTGCACACCAAGATGGGTATCAAAGACTCCGAGCGACATTTGGTTCTGAAATACCATGGGACTCTACACAGATACATCCAGATTGAAATGGATTTTCTGGACATCTCATCACTCGGTGCTGCTTATTGATATGCTGTTAAAATTGAAAAGAAATTTAAGCACCATAACAAATGGGAGTTCGGGTTTGCAAATCCGCAACAACCAAAGTATGAAAAATACGGCCCTAATAAATAGTCTCCTGAAAACCAGTCCAAGACACATGAAAAGAAGGGTCATGGGAAGACAAAGAAGGACACCGGAAAATGGTGTGATTTCCACAAAATCCCCTGGCACAACACTGATGAATGTCGCTCAAAACAATCATTGGTGGTTGAGATCAAAGACAAGGAGCCAAACCCTAATTCAGAATCTGATTCTGAAAATACTAGTAAAAGATAGATCATCGACACAAACCCCACTGCTATTGTTGTGACCGCAACAATTCAACCAGAAGAACCAATAGATTCAGAAGAGGGGGAGTGCCTTTTTCATTCATAGATGTGGGTGAAGGGGAACCCGCTGCATTTTATTATTGATAGCGGAAGCCAGGAAAACCTCATCTCAGCAGAGGTCATCAAACAATTGGGATTGTCAACAACACCACACCCACAACCATACAACATCGGGTGGCTTCCACAAGGACGAGATCTTCGTGTCAGCCAACAATGTCGATTGTCATACAACATCCAACCCTTCAAGGATGAGGTATTATCTGATGTTGCCCCACTACATGTCTGTGATGTTCTCTTGGGCCAACCATATATGTGGAGACACCATGTTGTTTATGAGTCTTGACCCCATAGTGTCATTGTTACTTTGGGGGGTCATCTCTACAGAATACCAGAGGTAGTTCCAACTATTGTTCCACCTAAAGAGGTAGTTCCAACTATTGTTCCACCTAAAAAGTGCCTTCCAAGGCAGTATCTCATACTGCAAAATTTAGCTTCTTCACAAGCTGTTCAAAATGGGAACATAAGGACACTGGAACCACTACAGCCTCACCCCCTGCACCTTCTATCCAACATAAGCAGGTCGACAAGTTTGCAAAAAAGCACAAAGATTTCTTCTTCACACCTTCCTCTCATGTAGCTCGACTTTTTGAACAACCTCAGCTTCAACAGGTTCATGGCAGACTTCCACAAACTAAGCAATGCAACGTCTCCAACAATACAAGTAGCTCACCAAGATGTATATCCAACAAATGCTTTTCCCTCTCCCCCAGGAACTCAACGCAATGGAGACCATTGCTTCCTAAGGAGGGAGGATTGATCCAGGTGGATATCGGTGGCCACCCACCTTTTCCAAATGGCTCAAAACAAATTTCTGGCAATTTTGGCAATTTACTATTTTTAGCAGGTTTTAACTTTCGGGGCCATTTTGAGAGTCCAAATGAATGTTTTTTGAGATTGAGGTTCTCAATGATAACCAAAGGCATAATTGATCCCCCAAAATGAATCTCCTCACCGATACCTTTCCAACGAGCTATCACACGCCTAAAACAGAGATCGTTTGCAAAAGTTACGACCCCGGGAAGTTGATGTACTCACTTACCCAAACGGGGTCCACATGAATTTTGGCACTTCATCTCCTAGGGTTAGGTTTTTGGATGTCTAGGGTTTTTGGCATTCCTGGTTATTGTAAAAAGGCCTTCAGAGCCTCATTGTAATCATCTTATTGCGAATGCGAGTAGCCGTCACATCTCTTCTCAGAGATAAGCTGCCACCATTCTATCGAGTCTTTCACTCTGTATTTTACAGTCTCTGTACATTTATTTCATTAATAGAAATAATGTATTATTGCATATCTGTGATTATGGTTGCATCTCTGATATATTTCTGTTATATTATTGAATATCTGCGATATCTCTGTGCATTTCTTTATTATATCTCCGATCTCATTTCGTGTTGAAAATAATCTGGATCACTCTTTCATGACATGCAATTCAATACGGGGACTGTGATGGAAAATTTCAAACTTAAATAAGACCTTTGGCATTCATGACTACGTTTTGGTGCCAACATTTGGATATTCTTTATTGGAAATATTCCTCATAGACACCCAATCTATCAAGAACAAAATATCTCTTTCGAGGCACTGGATTAGGAGTACACCAACTACAATTAGAGCTCCAGTCCCTTTCAACTCGAGTATCCCAAATTATTGAAATTATTATGCAACACCATAATGCATTAAGACAACACCATGATGTGTTGGAAATTTGCAACTTCAGGCATTCATTATCCACAAGAAATTACAAGAAGAATCATCTACACAATTATAGAAGATTCGAGAAGAAGTTGAAGACCTAGGAAGAGAAGTCGGCCCCACAGAAAAAATAAAAATAAAATTGAAGACCTAGAAATAAGAAGTCGGACCCAAACTGGCACCCAAATCATTATAAATACATGACTGGCTCATTTCATTTTGACAATCATACAACTCCTTCTGCAACATGCACAAGGCAACTGCGATTGCAGTTTTGGCAGTTTCATAATTTATGGGTTACTAGATATCTTGGATAGTGCACTGTGCTTGGAGAAGCTCTTGCTTGGTTATTCTTGTTCATATTATTGAGGATCTAGTTCTTGGTGATGCTAGCCTTGGGGAGGATCTTCTCTATATGGTATTTTGTCTATTGATGGTGATGTAGTTGTAATATCTTGGACTAAATTCTTCTAGATAAAGGTTGCTGGATTTGTAAAATTTTAGACCCCAACCTAGTTTCAGTCTCGCTGATTTTTCAGACAATGTTTAATGCCCAAACCCAAAATTTTAATAGCTAATTAAACACAGAAGAAAATAATTTTCAGAACTGAAACATGAGGATTCTGAACATCATTTATAACGCAGAAATAAAATATCAGCAACACCTAAACTCAAAAAATATTAACACAGTGATTTTTGGTCTAACAACGACCCTGGAAAAACCCATAAGGGGAAAACCAGTGAGAGAGGGAGTTTTTATTATTTAGGAGCTTCAGAGAAATTATGTTACAGCATGTTCATCTTCAGAAATTTAAATGAAAAACTTATCTCGATAACCGTGCCAGGTCTTCACACAGGAAAATGTGCCAAATTCCTAAAAAATCTTTCCAAAATTTTCTACAATAAATTACAAGTCTATTCCTCGATCTCTGTACCTCCAAATGGATGTAGGACTTCCTTGAAATTCATGCAAACAACTTCAACAAATTTTTGTGTGCATTAATGGCTGTACGAATGCCTTGAAAACTGTGCCAAACTTTCCATAAAAACCACACAACCTGCCTTGACTTATGTGCCAAGAACTAACTATACGGGCCTGTACAAAATTCGTACGATACAACCTATGTACGACATACTGTCCCTCCTAAAAAACTGTGCCAAAGTACGATGGTACAGACTGATAAATCTGTATCATATGGACATAATTAAATGTTGTTCTATTCCTTGATTTATGTGCACACAAAATACTATGCGGACCTCGAAATGCATGTTGTACGACCTCCTATGTATGCCGAACTCCTTGCCTCGATTTATGTGCTAGTTAATAGCCTTGGGATGCATGCCCTAGGTCTACAAAAATGGCCTTTTCTCAAGCTCGAAAATGATCTCTCTTGCTCTCTCTCAAAAATGTCTCAACAACTAAAGAATGGTGTGCCCTCCTTACCCTAATCGACCTCATGAGGGAATCTCAAGGGTCATCTCATCTAATGGTTGAGATTAGATGAGATCAACGGTGAAGATAAAATCACTTTACTTACCCACTTTCCCTAAGTCTCTAGAAAGTCACCTTTTAATTTGCATCTCACAAATTAAATGACTAGGTTCCACATTAGACACTTTCTCACCCCTTAGGCGCCTAGGTGAGGAGAAAAAATTACCTAGGTACTTTTTTTAGTTAAATTTTTAGCACTCCCTCTTACCGAGGAAAGTGTTACTCACCACTCCAAGCTTGTCCCTGAAAAATACAAACTTTCCACTACCCAATGCTTTGGTGAGTATGTCTGCAACTTGCTCCTCTGTAGATATGTACTGTAGCTCCACAACTCGTCTTTGAACGTAGTCATGGATGAAGTGATAACGAATCTCGATATGCTTATACTGGTCATGAAAAACTGAATTCTTTGAGATTTTAATGCAACTCTAATTATCACAGTAAATCATGGTAGGCCTCAACTACACAGCGAAAAATCCCACCAGCAACTTGCAAAGCCAAAGGGGCTCACAACTGGCCTGACTGGCCGCCATATACTTAGCCTTTGCAGAACTCAAAGCCACTGAATTTTGCTTCCGAATGAACCAAGACACAACTACTGAGCCCAATCTGAAACAACACCCTGAAGTACTCTTCCTGTCACTGATGCATCCTGCCCAATCTGAATCTGTATAGCCAACCAAACAAAATCTTTCTCCTCTCTGATAGTCCAAAGCATAATGTATTGTACCACAAAGATACCCGAGCACATGTTTTTCTGCCACCCAGTGCACTCTCCTAGGCTCCACAATGAATTGACTGAGAGTGTTGACAACAAAACAAATATTTGGCCTGGTATTGACCAAATACATCAATGATTCGATCAATTGATGATACAAAGTGGAATCCACCAACTGTGACTTAGAAGCATGAAGTTTCTTCTAGTTGGTAATCATAGGAGTGGTCATGGGCCTACTGTCCTCCATCTGAAATCTTCTCAGAATGTGACACACACACTTCCCCTGTCCCAGGAAGATGTGTCCAGGCTCCTACCAAACCTCCAATCCCAAGAAGTAATGCATCAATCCAATATCAGTCATCTGGAACTCTGAACCAAGGATCTCCTTGTAGATTCCGATGAGTCTCTCTACCCCTATAATGAATATATCATCCACATATAGCAAGAGAATGAGAGGATCCTCTCCAACCACAATGTAGTATAGGTTGGGATCCGCCTTGCTCTTCTCAAAGCTCAATTAATGCAAATAGGAATCTATCCTTGAATACCAAGCTCTGGGAGCTTGTTTCAGCCCATACAATGCCTTCTTCACTCTACACAAATGAGAATATCTCCCATGCACCTCAAAGCCCAATGGATGCTCAATATGTACCTCCTCTTGTATAATATCATTCAGAAATGCATTCTTCACATCCATCTGGTGGATCTTCCAACCCATCTCTGCTATAATGGAAATAACTGACTTGATCGAAGTATATATAGCCACCAACGCAAGGGTCTCATTATAGTCGATTCCCTCAACCTATGAAAACTCCCGAGCCACAAAGTGAGCTTTGTACTTCTCAATGCTGCCATCTGCAACATGCTTGAGTTTATAGATCCACCTGGAAGTCACCACTGACTTCCCCTTAGGTCTAGGAATAACTTCCCAGACATTGTTCTTCATGATGGAATTATACTCTTCCATCATGGCATCTCTCCAAACTTGTCTACCAGTAGCCTCCTCAAAAGTGGAAGGCTCAGAATCCCAAATATTGCTCACCATCGCAATGTAGCTACAAAACCTCTCAGGAGGTTTACTCTCCCTCACTACCTGTCTGGGATTCCCCACTGAACCTTGTGCCTCCCTCAAAGTATCTTGAATCCACTTGGGATTCCTCTTCTCTGAATTAGTGTCCCATGGAGGGGACTCTCCCTGCTCAACCCCATCTTCTAAAGATAATGATCCTGATATAGACTTTGGAGTACTCAATCCTAAAACCTGTGGACCACTAGCCTGCAAACCTGAATCTTGTGGCCCTGTCACCTGTGAACTTGTCGTCACTGAAATTGGTGGCCCAAACTCCGTTTCACTATAGTTTGTTGTGGACTCACCTGAGTCTAAGGTGAAGATTGCTCACCCTTCTATGTCTCCATAGACTTCCTAAAGGCTCCGTCCTCCTCAAATTTGATATCCCTCCTCAAGAAAGTCTTCCTCGAGGAAGGAAGGTATATATGAAAAGACTTTAAAGTCTCACTGTACCCAAAAAACATCCATATCTCTTCTGTGGGCTCCAACTTTGTCCTCTCCTCATAAGGGACATGTGAATATGTGATTCACCCAAAAATATGAAAGTTCCCCACCTTAGGCTTCTTCCCAGAAAAATCCTCCACAGGAGTCATGATCCCCACAACCTTGTGAGGACTCCTGTTCTGCAGATAAACTACAATTTAGCATTCCTCAACCCATATAAATAGTGGCGGCCCCTGATCATGTAGAATGGCCATTGCAGCCCCAACAATGGCCCTGTTATTCCTCTCTGCAACCCCATTCTGCTGGGGGTTTTAAGGAACATTCAACTCTCTCTTGATGCCCTCTCCTGCACAGAAGTCCATGAACTCCTTGGAGGTATACTCACCCCCATTGTCTGTCCTCAGAAATTTTATTTTCTTCCCTGTCTAGTTCTCCACAAGAGGTTTGAACTCTTGGAACCTACTGAAGACCTGTCCTTTGGTATTCATGAAGAAAATCCAAGAATTCCGTGAGAAGTCATCAATGAATACAACATAGTATAGAAAACTAGTCAACGATGCCGAAGACATCGGGCCACATACATCTGGATGAATAAGATAAAGAATCCATACTGCTCTATTGTCACTGCTCAGAAAAGAAGTCTTGGTGTACTTTCTCAAAGCACACCCCTTTCACAACTCATGGTGCTTTGAACTGAAATCTATAACTCCAGTCACCATCTCCCTCAGTACCCTCAAAGCCCCATGGTGCAAATGTTCCATCCTCTATTCCATAGCTCACCTAGGTCATTGCTGCTAGTAGTATGAATCAATGCTCTCACTGGCTGGAACATAAGCTTGTACAACTTATCATGTCTAGTCCCAATCACTTTGACCGAAGTGATACTAGACCCCTTTGGGTAAAGGAGCACCTGCCCATCATGGAACAAGACCTCAAAGTCCCTCTCCTCAATAGTAGAAACTAACACTAAGTTATTCTTCAAGCCCATAACATATAGAACCTCTGTCAAAGACATGGGAGGTAAAGACTCCCTCTGAAATGATACAGTCCCACAATCAATTGCCTTGACCACCTAGTCATCTCCAAGAACCACCTCAACATATCCAATCTGTGTAAGGTCTGTCAACTTCTCACGAACCCTTTTCATATGGCGAGAGACACCACTGCCAATATACCACATATTTGAATGAGTGGTCCTCGTGGATAAACACACAACCAAGGAAAATTCCTTGTCAAACTTGGTGGAAAACTCTTCCACCACTGCTGAAGCTACTGTTTGTTTCTTCTTCTTGTCAGGACACTAACCTGCATAGTGCCCAAACTTGTGGCATGCAAAGCACTTGAATTTTCTCATGTCTTTCTTCCCTTCACCCTTGGGCTTGTTTCCTTCCTTTGGACCCTTTTTGAACTTCTTCTTTCTGTTGGCAGCAAGAGCCACATTCTCCTCCTCATGACCTGTATATGAACTGCCATGTACATAACCTCTCTGGATCTCCTCCTGAACAAAGTCATCCCAAAGACGTTCCCAATTGGGAAGCTTCTCCCTATCAACAATGCCATCCATAAAAACAACCCATTGTTTGGAAACTCCATTCAATGTTGTTCTCACAAGCTCACTGTCAACTATGGCCTCCCCCACAGCTCCAAGCTCATCTCTCACATGTGTCAATCTAGTAAGGTATGTGACCACATTTTCAGCCTTGGTCATTTTTATGCTCCTTAGTGTTTCCCTCAAAACCACCTTCCAGTTCTCATTAGTACTCTGGTACAATTTAGTCAAAGACTCCCAGATCTCATAGGAATTTTCCTTCCCTTTCAAGTGAGGAATCAAATKTTCTTTGATGGAATCAAGAACAATCCTCTTAGCCTTGATACTCTTCTTAGTGTAAGCTGCAAGAAGAGTAGCATCAGTAGGTACCACCACATGATGAGTTGCAGTATTTTCCACAATGTCCCACAACTCATTTTCTTGCAAAAGAAATATCATCCTCTCCTTCCAAGCACCAAAATTTGCTTCCCATAAAGTCTTTCATCAAATCTCAAACCTGTAGCCATTGACCCCTTTCTCATGAAAATGAAAAATATAAAAAATCTTCCCTGTGAAGTGACTGCTATCCCAATTTTCTGACTTGCTGAAATATCTCTTCCTCTTTCAACTCAGCTCTGATACCATGTAAAATTTCAAACCCCAACCCAGTTTCAGTCTCGCCGATTTTTCAGCCAATGTCTAATGCCCAAACCCAAAATTTTAATAGCCAATTAAACACAACAGAAAATGATTTTCAGAACTAAAACATGAGGATTCTGAACATCGTTTATGATGCAGAAATAAAATATCAGCATCGCATAAACTCATAAAATATTAATAACACAATGATTTTTGGTCTATCAACGACCCTGGAAAATCCACAAGGGGAAAACTGGTGAGAGAGGGAGTTTTTATTATTTAGGAGCTTCAGAGAAATTCTGTTATAGTATGTTCATCTTCAGAAATTTAAATGACAAACTTATATTGATAACCATGCCAAGTCTTCACACAGGAAAATGAGCCAAACTTCTCAAAACTCTTTCTAGAATTTTCTGCAATAAATTACAGGTTTGCTCCTTGATCTCTGTGCCTCCAAATGGATATATGGTTGCCTTGAAATTCATGCCAACAACTTCAACAAATTTCTAGGTGCATTAATGGTTGTATGACCTCTGTGAAAACCGTGCCAAACTTTCCAGAAAAACCACACAACAACCTGCCTCGATTTCTGTGCCAAGAAGTGATTGTACGGACCTATACAAATTTCGTACGGTATGACCTGTGTACGATAGAATGTCCCTCCTCAAAAACTGTGCCAAAGTACGGTTGTATGAATTGATAAATCCGTACTGTACTGATAAAATTAAATGTTGTTCTGTTCCTCGATTTCTATGCACACAAAATATTGTATGGACCTCTAAATCCATGCAATATGACCTCCTGTGTATGTTGAACTCCTTTCCTCAATTTCTATGCTAGTTAGAAACCTTGGGATGCATGTCCTAGCTCTGCAAAAATGACCTCTTCTCAAGCTCAAAAATGATCTCTCTTGCTCTCTCTAAAAAATGTCTCAACAACCAAAGAATGGTGCACCCTCCTTACCCTAATCAACCTCATGAGGGAATCTCAAGGGTCCTCTCATCTAACAGTTGAGATTAGATGAGATCAACGGTGGGGATACAATCACTTTACTTACCCACTTTCCCCAAGTCTCCAAAAAGTCACCTTTTAATTTGCATCTCACAAATTAAATGACTAGGGTCCAAATTAGACTCTTTCTCACCCCTTAGCCGCCTCAGTGATGAGAAACACTTGCCTAGGTACTTTTTTTAATTAAATTTTTAACAAGATTTTCTCCCAAGTTTGGGTTTCCCAGGATAAACTCTTTTGTTCTTGTGTCTACTGTGCATGGTTAATATTTCTAGATATTGTTATTTCCGCTGCATTGTTATAGCTGATATTTCAATGTATAGTTATTCTATGATAATTGTTGTATGAAAGTGAATTTTGTTATTAATAATAAGGAAATAACTATCAGATCTGAGAATCATATAAACACCAACATGGTTTCAGAGCTATTTGAAATATTGCCACTGCACAATTTCTGTTTACCGTTGCAATTTGTTGCTGCACAAACCTGAACTTGTAAAGCTTGTTGAGAAACCTATTGGAGGACGATGAGTTTAATTTTTCCATAGATCAACTTTCCCTAGCCTACTACACCCCCTAGTGGTCTCAGATTGCATCTTGGCGAAAGTTGAAATTTCAACTAAAACCCACTACTGTAGTTGCAACAAGTCTCTTTGTGAATCCCGTTGAGCATTTATTGGGTTGAGTTAAGGAAACATTTTTGTATAGAGTAACCCACCTTGCGCTAGCGCACCTACTGCACTTCTCAATTTGACCTTCCGTCGAAGTTGAAATTTTAGGGTTTATTGACATTTTTCTGGACATTGAATTTTCTGCTATATTAATTTTGTGATTTCCTCATGTACTTATGGTGTTCATTTTCAACTTAGAAGACAAGCTGGATGGTGTTACAAATTTTAGAGGTATGCACTTATATATGTTTCCAAGTTATATCATTTAGCAGAGTATGAGGGTGTTTTTGGGGGATGTACAAGGGACCTTGTCCAAGCAATTACCCAAAGGGATCATTGGATCTAGTGCATTCATAGGAATAATGCACCCTCCCTAGCAATTAAGACTCTAGGTTTTCATATCAGGTTTGATATTTTTATATTGCTGCATCTTAAATAAATATTGTAACCATGATAACAATATTTAGATTTCTATTACTACCAAGTACCTTTTTCTATCAAATGTTTTGAATATTGTTAGTACAATAACCATTATATAAATGCTCATTGTTTAACACTGATGATGCACTTGTTTGCAAGATAGAATTTATCTCCTCTAGGAGATGTTCTTGGTTGTTGTCTTTGTCCCAGACATGTTACTATGGAGGTCACAACACTAGAAAAGTGTTTCTCTTGTCTTTTGTTCTTGTTTTGTTCCAGGTAGGTTACACCAGAGGAATGATTGGTAACACCACTGGAAAAGTGTTTTTCCTGTTTCCCATATTTTTTTCTTGTTCCTATTTCCTTATCATAAGAATATTGTTCTTGTTTGCTATTTTTTGTTATTGCGCTTTTTCTGGGAAGTTCATAGGTGATAGCTTTGAGAGGGAGCTATAGTGATGGTTGCAAGAGGCAACATATTAGATGGTATCTAGTTTGAGACATGGAGTTGTATAAATGAAAATATACATCCATATACCGAAGGTGAAGAAGACAAAGTTAGAACCTTCTGAAAAACAAGGAAACTTTTGTGGGATTCAGAGTGTTCCACATGGAGATTGACAATGAGGAGGAGGTGTCTCCACCAATGGTGAGGTAGATGACCCCACCTAGTACCAGTTCATAGAAAACTAGAGTTCATAGGGGGTCAAACCTCAATATCCGGTAGGGAGGAGCAACCTCCCATGAAATTTCATTGGAGATCATACTTCAGAGGATGCAGATGAAGCATATGGATCCATAGATTGTACAAAATCATAGGGAGTCATGTTTCAAAGGGAGTATGGTATTCTAGGATTGATGGATACTTGATGAGCTTGGTTTTAACCAAGAATATATAGACTCAGAGTGATCCTGATCTCAGAGAGAGTTAGTTGGCTCAAGAGAGAGTCGATTATTCAGAGGGAGTTACCCCCCAAGATCTAGGTGGAATATAGACATCTCCTAGGACTGACATATATGTGTCATGAGTTGAGGAGGACATATAGAAGCTTGATAGGCAAGAGGCTACTAGGAGATGTGATATTTCTACAGTGATAGAGGAGGCAATCAGTAAGGAGGAATGGGTATGGATTTTGTCTCAATCACAAATAGAGAAACCAATGAGGTAGACTAGACAACAATACTTACTCCAATGTAAGAGGGAGTTTACCTCAGAGTTCGAGATGAAGGATCTTGTCTAGATTTACTATGGGATTAGAGGTGTGATGAGATAAGATGAGATATTCCTCATTCGAGGGATACTGATGAGATTCGATATGATGGACTGCAAGTCCATGAATACACCTATGATGACAAATCTGAAGAAGTTGAGTGATTTTTCTTCAGATTTAGATTTGGTGGATCCCATGATGTACATGCAGTAGATCAGATCCTTGATGTAACAAGTTAATGCCAGGCCAGATATTTTCGTTGCAATGAGCACCTTGAGCCAATATTTGGTTGAAGCCAAGGCAGTTCCATTGGGTGGCAGTGAAGCATGGTATAGTTGGATATGGTTTTTCTCAGGTGATGAAGTGAGGTTGTAGAGATATACAAATTTCGATCGAGTAGGAGTGCACTAGATAGATTGAGCACCTTTGGGTGCTTCTTTAGCTTGGAATTAGTTATGATTTCTGGGATAAGATGGAAGCATGCTTCTATAGTGCTCAGTACAACAGAGACATAGTATGTCACAACTAGTGTCACAAGTCGTGAAGTGGTGCAATTTCAGAAGCTTCTTGCAGGACTTCATCTGAGACATGGTACAAAAGGGAGCAGTGAAGCTCCAATAGTTACCCATAGATGAGCATATTGCAGATATCCTCGTAGAGTGGCCATGTTGATTTGGATGAGGAGAATGACACACAATATTAGCCAAGCTAATTTGGCTAGTGATGAGTGTTGATGTTTCAACATCGTACATACATTCTCCCAGATTGGTCATGCACAGGGATATGCTAATGCTGGTATGACCAATGGAGAATGATTACTTCACTCTCGGGTGATCCAGATTATTTTTGGAACAAAATGAACGTAGAGATATTACAATGAAATACACATAAATATTTCCAGAAATAGAGAAATACAACAATACATGATTTCTATTAATGAAAGAAATGTACAAAAACTGTAAAAATACAGAGTGCAAGACTCGCTAGAAGAGATGTGATGGCTATGATAATTTGCAAGAATATGATTACAATGAGGCTCTGAAGACCTTTTTATAATAAACATGAATTCCAAAACCCTAGACATCCAAAAACCTAACCCTAGGAGATGAAGCGCCAAAATTCATGTGGGCCCCATTGGAGTAAGTTAGTACATCAACTTCTCCAGGTCGTAGATTTTGCATACGATCTCTGTTTTAGGCATGTGATAGCTTGTTGGAATGATATTTACGAGAACTACACATTATACCATCAAACTTTGACTCCATCTATAGTTTGACTATGAAAATCCAATAAAACATTGTTTAGGTTCCCAAAACGGCCTTGGAAGTACATAAAGATGTACTGACATGAAAACTTCCAAAATAATCCAGTTGGAATAGGTGGGTGGCCACCATTATCCACTTGGATACTGTGTAGGGATTCAAGATAACCTCAGAAGTGTAAAACCCACAATTACCAAGAAATGTCTCCATTACAGAGAAACGTGCTGAACTGAAAATTGTCAAGATGAGCCAGTTGGAATTTGGAACAGGTGGGTGGCCACCAATATCCACATGGATCAGTCCTCCGCCCTTAGGAAGTAATGGTCTCCAATTCATTGAGTGCCCAGGGAAGAGGGGAAAGTGTTTGTTGAATCTGAATCTTGGTGAGCTGCGTGCCTTGCTAGAGAAGTTGTGCTTATTGGTTTGTGGAAGGCTGTCATGAACCTGTTGTTGGTGGGCTTGAATCTATTCCACCAACCAGTTGTCTTCGGTATTGATGGGGCATTATGTAGGCACCATCGTAGGTGAAGAAATAATATCTTTTTTCTCTTCCACAATCTGCTTATGATGGATAGAAGGTGTTGTGGATGTAGTGGTTGCAGTGGCCTTCTATGCATCCTTTGAACATAATGTAAAGAGGATGAATTTTGCAGTATGAGAGATTACCTTATGTAACTGTTTTGATGGAAAAATAATCAGAACTACCTATGGTATCTTATAGAGATGACCCCCCAGATTAATAATGACACTATGGGGTCGAGACTCATAAACAACATAACGTTTCCACATATATGGTTGGCCCAAACAACATCACAAACATCAAGAGGGGAAACATCACACACTACCTCATCCTTGAAGGGATGGATGCCATAGGATATGCGACAATGCTGGCTGACACAAAGATCTCGTCTCTAGTGAAGCCACCCGATATTGTATGCCTATGGGTGTGGTGTTGTCGACAACCCCAACTGTTTGATAACCTTAGTTGAGATGAGGTTCTTCTGTCTACCACTATCAACTAAAATGAAATGGGGTCCCCTTCACTCACATCTGTTAATGGAAGAGGTGCTCCCCCTCTTCAATATTTACTGGTTCTTTTGGTTGAATCGTTGCGTTCAGGACAATAGAAGTGGGTTCTGTGTCGATGATTTTTTTGTTTTCAATATTTTCTAGATAAGATTTTGAATCAGGGTTTGACTCATCTTCGATCTTGTCCACTAATGACTATTTCAAGTGACATTCATCGGTGTTGTGCCAGGGGATTTTATGGAAGTCCCACCACTTCCCAGTGTCACTCTTCATATTTTCTTTACCCTTCTTTTTCTGTGTCTTGGACTGGTTTTCAGGAGGCTATTGGTTAGGGCCGTCTTTACCATGCTTTGGTTGTTGCAGATTTGAGGACCCAAACTCCATTTGTTCTGGTGCCTAAATTTATGCTCAATTTTGACAACATATCGATAGGAAACTCCCAATGACGAGATGTTTAGGAAATCCATTTTGGTTTGGATGTACCTATGTAGAGCCCCACGATATTTCAGAACCAAATGCCTCTCATATTCTTTGATACCCATCTTGGTGCGCAAGGTATGAAAAATATTTATGAACTCTGACACTTTTTGGCTCTTCTCTTGCCACAGTGTGGTCCATCTCATGTACTAGTCTTCATAGTTATCGACAGGGTAGTATTGTTCCTTGATCACATCCACAAAAAAATCCCAAGTGGGCTCGACCCCATATATTCCATATTCCTCTATGGAACTTTTCTCCTAGTAAGTTTCCCACTAATGTTTTACATGGGGGAGAGACTTGAGGAGTGCGAAGGTGATATTTTCCCCATCAGAAAAATTGTGAACAAAGAAATAACCTTCTAGCATATTTAACGATTTTTCTAAGGAATCCATATCTATTTGACCTTCAAATACGGGAATGTAAAAATTAAATTGTACATTGAAGGGAGAGGTTCCTCCAAAGTGGTCACTTGATGAATATGCACCTGTTGCTATCGACAGGTGTTGAAGGATGTGGGAATAATTCTCCATCATTTCGTCCCTCTGTTGCGCGAGAGCTTGCTCAAGCAACATGTTAATAAATTTTTTTGCTCCGCTATTTTTGTTTTCTTTCGCCATGGAGGGTTTCTTGGGCATGTTAGAGTGATTTTACTCAAGTGAGACAAGCTCAAGACACAACTTTCTATATTCGTACCTTGTTGGGGACATGCACTAAAAAACGATCAAGAGCAACCTGCTCTGATACCACTGATATAGATTATTTTCGGAACGAAATGAAAGTAGATATATTACAATGAAATACACATAAATATTTCTAGAAACAAAGAAATACAACAATACATGATTTATATTAATGAAAAAAATGTACATAGACTGTAAAAATACAGAGTACAAGACTCGCTAGAATGGTGGAATCTTTATCTCTAAGAAGAGATGTGATGGCTATGCTAATTCACAAGAAGATGATTACAATGAGGCTCTGAAGGCCTTTTTATAATAAACATGAATGCCAAAACCCTAGAAATCCAAAAACCTAACCCTAGGAGATGAAGCGCCAAAAGCCATGTGGGCCTCGTTGGGGTAAGTTAGTACATCAACTTCTCGGGGTCGTAACTTTTGCATATGATCTCCATTTTAGGCATGTGATAGCCCGTTGGAAAGGTATTTTAGAGAGCTACACATTATGTCATCAAAATTTGACTACGTCGACAGTTTGACTATGGAAATCCAAGAAAACATTTTTAGGGCCCCAAAACAACCCTAGAAGTACAAAAATATGTACTGACATGAAAAGTTCCAAAATAAGCTAGTTGGAATAGGTGGGTGACCACCATTATCCACTTGGATGCTGTGTATGGATTTAGGACAACCCCAAAAGTGCAGAATCCACAATTACCAAGAAATGTCCCCATTATAGAGAAACATGCTGAATTGAAAACTGTCAAGATGAGCCAGTTGGAATTTGGAACAGGTGGGTGGCCACCAATATCCACCTAGATCATTGGGGCTCTGTTAGTGGTGAATAACCCACATATTTTGATTTTATACAGGCTATAACATAGGGTGGACATTCTCCTAGATTGGTCATGCACGGGGCTATGCTAGTGATGATATGACCAAGGGAGAATGATTCATTGAATCACAAGGCTTTGCTAGTGGTGAATGGCCTAGGTATGTTGATAGCATCATGCATACGTTATCCCAAATTGGTCATACATGGGGTTATGCTAGTGATGATATGACCAAGGGTGAATGATTCATTCACTCACGGGGCTCTACTAGTGGTGAATGACCCAAGTATGTTGATAGCATCAGGTAGGTGTTCTCCTAGATTGGTCATGAACCAGACTATGCTAGTGCTGATATGACCAAGGGAGGATTATTCATTCACTCACGGGGCTCTGCTAGTGGTGAATGGCCCATAGAATCAAACAAACATTATACCATATTGGTCATGCACGAGGCTATGTTAGTCCTGATATGACCAAGGGTAAATGATTCATTCATCCACAAGGATTTGCTAGTGGTGAATGGACCATGTATAGTCCTTCTCCTATCAAGGAGTGGATGGACTCGAGATGCTATGACATCCATATTCCAGGATGGAATGCATGTGCATAGATGACACATCAACATGGCTCATGAAGACAACCTTTCTATGACAAAAGAAATCCAAGTATGGAGAATTCCTCCCTCGTTGAGAGGGAGTGTTTGATATTTGAAACTTTGGACAGTCATTCTCCAGAATAAATTACAAGAAGACCCATCTACACCATTATAGAAGCCCCAGGAAGAAGTTGAAGACCCAGGAAAAGAAGTCGCCCCCATAGGAAAGATAATAATAAAATTGAAGAACCAGAGTAAGAAGTCGGCCCCAGAATGGCTCCTAGATTAGTATAAATAAAGGACTGACTCATTTCATTTTGACAGTCAGACAACTCCTTCTGCAGTGCGCACAAGGCAGTTGCATCTGTTGTTTTGAAAATTTCACTATTTATGGGTTAATGATTATCTTGGAGAGTGCACCACACTTGGAGAAGCTCTTGCTTGGTTATTCTTGGTCATATTATTGAGGAGCTAGGTATTGGTGATGATAGCCTTGGGGATGATCTTCTCTGTATGGTATTTTGGCTATTGATGGTGATGCACTGGTAATATCTTAGTATGAATTCTTTTAGAGAAAGGTTGTTGGGCTTTCTCCCAAGTTTGGGTTTCCCAGGATAAACTCTTGTGTTCTTGTGTCTACTGTGCATGGTTAATATTGCTAGATATTGTTATTTCCACTGCATTGTTATAGTTGAGATTTTTAGTGTATAGTTGTTCTATGATAACTATTGTATGAAAGTGAATCTTGTTATTAATCACAAGGCAATAACTATCAGATCTGAGAATCATATACACACCAACATGTTGAAATGGATGCCATTTGAATGCAAGTGGAACTCATGCAAAATCATAGGTAGAGGTCTCCTCCAGCCTTGGAAGAATCATCATCCAGTAGTGACTCTTCACCGACAGTGCCACAACCTCTAATTGATCTGAATTGACCAAAAAATGAGAAAGAAATGGGAGATGAAGACCAAAACATTGTACAACAACCGGGTATCTAATGTGCTATATGTTTATTTGTATTTTAGGTGTATTTTATCTTGTAAGCACTTGTAAGTTTTGGAATGTAATTAAGAGAAACATAATGTAGGAAAAAACATGAATATATAGGCTTGTAGAAGGATTATTAAGAATGACAGTTATGCCTTTAGGCTATGAATTTTTTGATGTAGTACTTGCGAGCTTCGGTCACCCCTTTTTTGATTAATACAAAATCTCCCAGTTTGTGTAAAAACAAAACATCATGCTAGAAGATCAAAATCATATTTTTACTATATCTAGCTTAAGGAAGAAAATCAACATTGCTAAAATAAGAGTGAATTGTCACAAGCTTCATAGTGAAATTGGGTATTGGGCAAATCCTAAAACATTGTGCCATGAAATAATTTGACATCTTTTTTATACTAAGAGGGTGGAGGATGAAAAACACTTTCTCTTGAAATATCCTACATATGCACAAAGTAAATCTCAATTTCAAAATGTGTGTAACACTACTTACCTTCATAATGTGTTAACTCATCAAAACCAAGAAGCTTTAGGAAAGCTTATTTCCAATCTTTTTTATCATAGAAATAAAACATTAAAGAATTAATTCCAAAGTTGGTTTAAATGAACACTAATCATCATTATCATAGTCATTTTTCATTCATTAATTTATTTATAATTTTTTACAATATATAATTTTGGGACTAAAGTTGATTTTAATTATGATTTTTGAAACTTATGAAATGAGAAATTATATAATAAATTTCTCTTTGAAAACTTCTTATGACTTGTACAATGATTTGAAATATATATATATATATATATATATATATATATATATATATATATATATATATATATATAATTAAAATGTTAATATCAAATGATTTTGGAAGGTTTCTTGTAATGTATTTTTATTTTCTCAATTTCAAAATGTTTGATATAATATCAATTTTCTTAACTTTCTAAGCCATAAAAAAATATAGTGATTTTGGAAGGTTTCTTGTAATGTATTTTTAGTATCAAAATAACATTATAAAGAGATATAAATAATCTCTTACCTTTCTTAATGTTTTATAAACCAATTTTGGTCTCATTGAATATTAACCATCAACATCATAATATAACATTATAGTATAATATTAATAAAAATAATATAATTTATAACTTTGAATATTCACTTATATTAAAGTTATAAAACATTAATAATATTAATGTTTTAATGTAATCTTATGTTATATTATATTAAAATTTCATATTAACTTATATTGATGTTTGTATTAATTATATGACATATTGATGTTTGTATTAATTATATAACATGATATGTATTTTAGCTTATATGAAAAAAGTTTATACATAATTTTATTATATTAATGTTTGTAAATAATTAATATTCATTATTATTAATATATAAATAATTATATGAAATAAATTTGACATAAAATTTTATTATTATATTTTGTTATTTGACATAAAATTTTATTATTATATTTTGTTATTTAAAGATAAATTATTGGAAAAATGTCTTAAAGGATTTGAAAAAGGTTTTTGTAAATATTACCTCTTCAAAAAATGAATTCCCATCATCCATTTTTAAGACATAAGGATTGTCATTCATATTCGACCTATCCAAAGTTTAAGATATAGGGATTGCTATGTTGTACTTTGATGTAACAATCCTGTAGATAAATTCTCTCCAAGGGATGATGTTGTAAGAAAAAATAATGATAATATTACAATTAACCATCCATTTTTAAGACATAAAGATTTTTATTCATATCCGACCTATCCAAAGTTTAAAATATAGAGATTGTTATGTTGGACCTTGATGTAACAATTCTATAGATAAATTCTCTCCAAAGGATGATGTTGTAAAAAAAATGATAATATTACAATCAACAAATACAAATTGAGTAATGTGGTAGGGCAAGGAAAATGGAAAAAATAACCAATATTTGAATGTTACTATTGATTATTGCAAGGTAAAGTTTGAGTGCTGGATGACCATTGGAAAATCAAATGGTATTAATGGTTGTGTAAAAAATGTTTACAAACAATTCTATATTAGGTTGTTGAAATAGATTAAATGATCTTTGTTGATGTGAATATCATGATATATAGACATGATGATCAAAGGAAAGATGGAATTGACATAAAGTTAAAACAAGTAAAAAGGAATTTGCAACGATTAAGAAACAATAAGAACAAATGAACTAGAATTGTGAGAAAACGAGAAAACAATAAGAGCAAATGACCTAGAATGGCGAGAATAGAGTGATTCTTATAAATAAGACTTTATTGGTAAAATTAAATTACATACTTTGGTTCTTCCTAATTAAATAGAAAAAAAAACCTATTAACATAACCATACTGTCTTCCCGGATGGGGTGACAGGGCGATTCAAACGACCACGTGGAGGCGAGCGGGGAAGTGGCGGCATGGAACTAACCGGCTCGCACAAAAGGCACATTAATACGCTATGAATTCACACCAGCACATTCATTCATGGAGCTTGCCCGCACAAGGGGACGGTACTAGCACTGAGTTTCAAGCATTAATGCTGGAAGCGATGGCGGTGATAATCACAATCGGTATATTGCTTGGGTTCATAGCTAGCAGGATCACTTCAGATTACCGAGAGCGCTTGGGACACTCTGTCTCACAACAGCTTTGGCCTCATCACCAGTTTACTCACGACCTGCTGATAGGGCCGCTCTATCTGTTCGCATTACCTCGTTGCTTCGTTATGCCAAGGCTCAGGGGGACACCTCGACGTGGGGCGGCTTGGCATGCGGCCAAATCGTGAAGAAAGCGCTTGGAGACCTTCGCAAAAGCAATGGCTGTAGCAGCCAGGAGAAGAAGAATGAGGGGATGGGCAATTATCGAGGAGGAGATCCCAGGAGCAGAACAAGACAACCCCCCTGTGCTCACCTCGTTCACGGTCCCTGAACACCGGAACCCCTGCTCGCAATTTGATCAGGACAGAACTCCAGCAGAGGCAAGTGGAAGGTGCAATCACGATGACAGTGGCAAAGAAGAACCTTATTCTCCCTGTTATATTGAGGAAGAACCTCTTCCTGAACCCACCAGGCCCGACCCAGAAGAACACAGGCAGAAAGCGAATGCAGACACCAACCCAGCACAGCCACACCTAGCAGTCGGAGATCACCTCAGTCTCATCTTCGACGTGCGCCACCTCTTAGACGATCTGGTCTTTCGCACTGGGCGACTGGAGCAGAGGATGGATCTGTTCTTCGCCGCGCATTCATGAGCTACGCAGAAGAAGCAATGTCCAACGTGTGCCAGACCATATGCCTTTCCCGCGCGCTGGCGGCATACCGAAGTGGCTGACATCCACATGGACTCCCAGGTCACCTGATGTTCCGACCTGACCCTTGCTTGTGGTTGTGTTTTGACAGTCTATGCATGAGGAATTTTAGCTCTCTTTATGTTCTAGATTTAGATGCAAACTTTAGTATTCTGAAGCAACCTGCTACTCCCGGTTTCCTGCGGGCGGGAGATAGCACTGTGAACTTTGTTAATTTTKCCACCTTTTGTCTGGTCTGTAACTATGCTGACATGTGGAAAGGGAGGTCTAGCTGCCCTGGTTTCCTGCTAAGGCGGGGTAGCTGGCATCCCCGACAGGGCTGTATTTTGTCTATGGCAATATAAAAGGTTCCAACTCTTTTTTATTTAAAAAAAAAAAAAACATAACCATATTGTCTGTCCATGCAAAAAGTCTTAATTAAAAATGGGATATTTTGTAATTGATTTCACTAAATGAAATAAAAAGAAACAATTAGGTGAGAATGTAGATACTCAGGGAAGTATGCACATTTAATAATGAAAGTAACGATGAATCTACCAAAAATATTACTAGACGGAGAGGAAATGAAAAAACAAATTATGGCACCGACACATTATTCAAACAACTCAGTGTAATAATTAAACTATTAAAATAGTTCAAAAAATTTCCAACTAGAGTATTGAAATAGTAAGCTAACTCACATGCCTAAGTCCTTTGAAGTGATTTGAAAAATTAGAGAAAATGTAAGAAACCAAACTTCTTACTCACTTATAATCAAAGACAAATTGAATTTATAATGAAAATTTTCTATGAAAATGTCGTGAGACATTTAATTGTATAAGTAAGAAAAATATATTTACAAATCACTTAAAATCTTCTTTATCTCAGTTAAAGAAAGAGCTTGTTTATATATCTCAAATTAAAATTAAAATTAGGAGAACAACCAATCACATAATTACATGAGTATAATATCTATCTTTTACATAAAAGTTAGATGTCTTTATCCTAACAAACTATAATAAACTAATTTCTAAAACATTTAAACTAGAAAAATACTTAAACTATACAATTTTAGGATTATGAAGCTAGCAAATATTCCCAACTCAAAAAGTTATCCAATAATTCATTTAATAATTATTTATAAATTGTATTGGTTGAAATTAACAATTAAAATACCCAAATAGTGAGTACCAACTTGAATTTGTTAACTTATTTGTTATACTAAACCATATGCAATCATTAATAAATGGAGGTAAATCTTATTATTGTGAGGATATGGAAATATTATCATAATATGGATAATGTCATTATTAAAGCCACATTTAATTTTAAGTTAACTTGCAAATGGTAAAGGGAAGGAAAATAAATTAAAAATCGTGTTTTTAAATACTACTTCTCTGATTACACATGAAGCTTGGCCTTCAGGGTCTGTTGAGGAGTTTGAGGGGGGTCATAGTACTTTAGGGAGGGATGATCCGTCCACACTTTCTGAGATTGATGAGACTATTGTAAATCTTATTCCGTCCTAGGGATATTCTCACCAAGTCTCCTTTACCAATTTTTGCCGGGGGGGGATTCCATTCCTTTGTTGCTGGAGAAGGAGAATAAAATCAAGAGTTCAAGGTATTTGAATACTGTTAGCTTGAAGGGAGAGGCTTCAATGGTGAAAGGAGCARCACTTGGGGGATTGGAGAAGGATTTTCCCCCGCTAAAGACTAGAAGTGCGAGAAAGAATGGGAGAGAGAAGGMAATTTGTGCTACTTCCTATTCTACTATGGTTGATGGTCCAAGGGCGCTTAGAGCTCAAAAATTCCTAGCAAGAGTTAAAAAATGATAGTGGCTTCCCTAAATGTCAGAGGGGTTGGGGGCAACTCCAAATTCTTATCCCTAAAAAGATTCTTAGAATTAATTAAACCAGATGTGTTGTTTATACAAGAAACAATGGTTTGTGTAACAAAAGCTAGAGAACTTTTTGTTAAATTACTTCCTCATTGGATCTTTTGTGGGTTGGAATCCTTAGGACACTTTGGGGGATTGTTAACGGCTTGGAATCCAAGGAAAGATGAATTCTCTGCTTTCTTGACCCTTGCAGGGATTCTACTAGAAGGATTTGTTAAATATCTGGATAGAAGAATGAAGCTGATTAATTGCTATGGTCCATATTATGACAGAGAGGTTTTTTGGGAAGCCATTAAAAGAGATGGGATACTTAAGGAACATAACCTAGTGCTAGGGGGTGATATAAATTTTACTAGTTCCTGTAGAGAAGTGTGGGGAGTACATGCTAGAGCAGATTCCTTACATCCTTTTTTTAGTCAGTTGATTCGAGATGAAGGGTTGGCGGATGTTAAGCCTACAAAATTACTTGCAACTTGGAGAAATGGTAGAGGAGGACAAGTTTACACAGCTAAGCGTATGGACATATATTTGATTTCAGAGGATCGTGTGCATTCATGGTTGAGATACAGATCGTTGGTGTGCAACTTAAAAATATCTGACCATATGCATGTGATCCTCCACTTAGAAATAGAAAATAGTAAGGTCAGTTATCCATTCAAATTTAATTCTATTTGGTTGGAAGATCCATAGTTTGATAAATTTGTTCAATCCAACTGGGCTCGAATGTTAGGATCAAAGATTCTAAACCCTATGGAATCACTGGTCAAAAAGCTAAAGTTACTTAAGGCTCTGGTGTTTAACTGGGAGACAAAGAAAAAGCATGAAGCAAAGGAAGAGATGGTAAATCTTGAGTTTGAGTTGGATTTATTATACTTTAATCATCTTGGAGGTATTGAGAAGGAGGAGGATAAAGTGCTAATTGTAGAAAAAGAGCAGAGGAAATTTCTACTATTGAGACAGGAAGAGGAAACTTGGAGGCAAAAAAAGTAGAATTAAGTGGTTGGCTTCAGGGAATAGGAACACCAAGTTCTTTCATGCGTATGAAAATTCCAAGAAATAGATCAACACTATTTGGGGGATTACTAAGGAGGATGGAAATGTGATCTCTAGTAATCAAGGTTTACAATTGGAAGTTGTTGAGTTTTTCTAGAACTTGTACATGGCACAACCTAACCTGGCCATATTTGATCAACTAGTAGTTTTAAAAAATTACCCAAGGTTGTTTTCAGAGGAAGATAGTCTTAGATTGTTTGAGCCAGTAACATTAGCTGAAATTATGTCTACTCTTAAAGGATTTAAAGATTCAAAAATTCCTAGCCCGGATGGCTAGACTGTGGATTTTTTTTTTGGATTTTTTTGACATTTTGGGTGATGATATTTTGGAGATGGTGGAAGAGTCCAGGAAGAATGGTAGAGTGTCTGGAGATTTGAATGCTACTTTTCTTTCTCTTATACCTAAGGGTGAGTATCATGGTTCTTTTGGAGATTTTAGACCTATAGCTTGATGTAATTTGGTTTATAAGATCATTACTAAAATTATTTCCAACAAAATTAAATCCACTTTGTCCTTTGGTATCTCTAAGGAACAATTTGGTTTTCTTGAGGGTAGGCAAATTACTTATGTTATTGGTATAGTACAAGAAGCTTTACTGTTAAAAATATTAAAGCACTGGTGCTAAAACTTGACTTGATAAAGGTTTATGACATAGTGGATTGGGGGTTCTTAAGGCTTGTGTTGCTACAAGTGGGAATGAGTATAGAAGTAACTGACTAGATCATGGGGTGTGTGACCTCTGCAAATTATGTTGTGCTGATAAATTGTAAGCCTACTACTTTCTTTAAAAGTACAAGGGGATTAAGGCAAGGGTGTCCTTTGTCTCCCTTGCTGTTTCTTCTTGTTGTTGAAGGATTAAGTAGAGCTATAAAGGAGAAGGTAAGGGAGAAGAAAATAGAGGGAATACTAGTGGCAAGAGGGATTTGCATTACACATTTGATGTTTGTTTATGATGCTATTCTATTTGGAAATGGTAATATTGCTGAGTGGGAAGTCTTTAAGGAGATTCTGGAACTTTTTTGAAAAGCGACATGTATGGCTTTCAGTCCTTATAAATCCTCATTTTTAGAAGCTGGTTGGGTAGACGAGGACTTAACTCTGTTGAAAGTGATATTTCCCTTTGAAGTAAAACCAGTTGATGCTGGTTTTAATTATCTAGGGTGTTTTTTGAAACCTAATTGATATAATAGGATGGATTGGAATTGGTTGGTGAAAAAAATTGAAAAAAGGATTGCAAATTGGAGTCATAGATGGTTAAGTTTAGGGGGAAGGGTAACACTTGTTAAAGTTGTTCTTGAAAGTGTTCCTATTTATTTTCTTTCATTAGCTAAAATACCAAAAAATATACTAAATACTATCAGAAGAAGGATGTTTAGTTTTATGTGGTCTGGGAAAAAGATAAAAGAAGGGATACATTTGATGAGCTGGAATAAAATTGCTAAACCTAAAAAGATGGGTGGGTGGGGCAATAAAAATATCTTTACTTTTCGAAAAAACTTAGCAACAAAAAGTTTATGGAGGTGTCTTATGGTTCCTAGTATTTGGCATGGGGTGATACTTAAAAAATATCTTAGGAAGAAAATAATGGTAGAGTGGTTCAGGGAAGGAAGGAAAAAATGGATTGGTATATCTAATATTTGAAGAGATCTCACCTCATATTTATCCATAATATCTGACTGGTTGTGTTAGGAACCAAACATCAATATAGCATAGTCAAACCTTAGAAAAAGTACTCAACGCCTTGAAAAGAGATAATTTCAGATAATAAGCCTCTTCGAGGGGGCAACCTCCTTTTACCCCACTTAAATGTTCAAGTACAAGATGATTCAAAATGAAAATGTCTCCTTGGTATATATAG
>SNQJ01S0001416.1:332414-424997 GCA_010110895.2 Picea sitchensis | reverse complement strand
AAAATGAAAATGTCTCCTTGGTATATATAGGAGACTATGAGGTATAATTACAACTAATGGCCTAAAGCCGACATAAATAAAATAACATTACTAATATAATATGCCCCAATTAAGGGGTAATGAGCCAATATTAGGGCTTAACAGGTTGGTTTGGAAACCTGGAAATGGGAGAGATATCCTAATTGGTGTTGATCCTTTGGTAGGGTCTCATACTTATTTTAAATTATCAAGGAATATTATTCTAGTTTTGAAGGCACAAGGAATAGAATTATTGGCTCAAGTAGGGAATTTGGACTTGAAGAACACAAGGCATTCAAGTTGGAAAAAGGCTAAGGATCTAGGCTTGGAAGTAGAACAAATAAAGGAATGAAATAACTATGTAAAAGGCCTAGTTGGCTCGGGATTTGAGTTGATCAATGAAAAATATTTACTATTATGGTCTTGGGATACTAAAGGTGGACATGTAACAACAAAACAAGCTTATGAAGTCCAATTGGTGGAGAATGTAGTAGAAGAACCAATTTTCTGGTATAGTGATCTTTGGAGATGGTAGTTACCTTTAAAAATCAAACTCTTTATGTGGCTATTACTTGAACATAAAATTATCACTTGGGAGAACTTAATCAAAAGAGTTTTTTTAGGGCCTTACAGATGTTTCTTATGTGGGATCAATGAGGAGAATGTGAAACATCTCTTTGTGGAATGTAGCTTTACCAAAAACATATGGTCTACAATACAAAAGGAATTAAAACTTGAGAGTGCTTGGGAAGGAGAACAAATTGTAGACTGTATTGAAAACTGGATAAAGAAGAGGGAGAAATGGAAAGAAATATCTGGTTACATATGCTAGGAGCTGTGGAAACATAGAAACCTAGCTATTTTTGAAGATCGACCACTTAATAGGGTCAAAGTGTGTAATAGTATTTTACAGGGTTTGGTAGAAACAAAAGTATCTAACTTTGTTAAGGTTAGTAGGATATATAGGTCTCCTTTACTAGACTGGGATCCGATATGGCTGTGGGATTATTTGATGGTGTTTCACAAGACAGGGGTGAAAAGTGTGGGTCTAGAGCAATGTTAAAATGTCCAGAGTTGAGCACTTTCAGGCTCAAGATGAATTGTGGAATTGGTACTAATACCAAGGGTGAACTTTTAGCTTTGTGGTGCTTACTTTATTTTGATTGTTATAAAAAGATGTCAAAGTTACAATTGGTCAGTGACTCAAAGTTTATTATAGATTGGTTCAGTAATGAAAATGACTTACAAGTGGTCTCTCTTCTAGATTGCTGAGTGGGAGATTTATACAACTAAAAGTCCAACACATATACAGAGCTTACAATAAGGAAGCTGATCAACTTACAAAAGCAACACTTCTACTTGATGAGGATGGTATTCACTATGCTGTGGGATCTGAAGGAGATACACAAATCTTTGAAAGAATGGAAATCAATTAATATTGCATAATTGTAAATGAAAATAAATTGATCTTCTTGTTTTGTGTACTGGATATGTATTTTTGGCAGTTATATGCTACAAAGTATAAACCTAAATACTTACAGTCATGCTGATGGAATATGTAATGTGAACAGATTGTATATTCACTAGTACTAAAGTATTTGATAGATCTGATCCATTTTCACAGTGTTTATAACAAAATTGTTATATTTTTTAATATAAGCTTTTTTCTTTTTTGAAAAAATACTACTTATTTACATAATGTCATAACACTAATAACCAAACAAGTTTATATATATAAAAAATGGTATGGGTTTAATCAACATCGTGTTTACTTCATATAGATTTGGTATGGTTATGTTTTACAAAGCGCAGGGTTTACTTATATTGAGTATATAGGGTTTAATCAACATTGTGTTTACTTAATATAGATTTGATATTAAACAAGACAGGTTGCAGAGCAACAAGTCCCTGCCCAGAAGGTAGAGGAGCTTGTTGTAGCCGCATCCGAGCAACCCTGCACACACAAACATTTGTGGTGATTAATATAAATTGAAGCAACCGGTATATACTACTGTATTGTTGCTCCTCAGGTTTGTTTCCAGCCTGCAAGCTTGACTTGATCACCTTGTTTATTTGCTTGAAGAAAGACACAATGTTATAAATAGTTTTTTAGTTTTATATAAATTTTAATTGGAGGTTGTGCTCATGGAGTGGGTTTGGATTTTGGCTACGAAACGTCAACGACAAATGTGGCTGTGAATTTTACGTGTAGTAAAACAGTGGCCTACACAGGAATTATGAGGACAAATGTTAAGATAACTTCAGTGACTTCCAATAAAGCAAAGTCAGTATGTGCCAATGCTTTGGGAATGGCTTCTGGGACTATTGTGCAATTCTGTTAAAAAATTCATAATTTTTTAAACTTAAAAAATAAAATAATCTGACCTTCCACGTGTAGCACTCCATGCACAGACTTGACATGTCTCATATGCATAACGCTCCATGCACAGACTGGACATGTCTCACATACAGGGTTTCTGCAAATTTCAACCGTTGGCTCTATCACTTGGTGCTCCAAGTACCTCGCAACCAACAATGGCTAAATGGATTTCTTTAAAGCTCAAAGTCGCCCAGAGTTTACTTGAGCAGGTAAATATATTCATATCTTTCGCCTCCCTTTGCAATTCTCATTTTTCAATCCAGATTGCATCCTTCCATGAAAATTATCGCATGGATCTATTTAATTCCTCTTAGATTCTGAATGTTTACCTCGAACAAACAGTGTATGGTGAATGCCGGAATCCTAAATCAAATTCAAGTTATTAAAAAAAACCCAATGTGATTTGACATGAAAACCTCTGGATGTCTAGCAATATGATACCTTTCAAACCCTCATTGCATTACCTATCATGTCTTAAGTAAATTATGGAATTCTACATATTGAGCACCCGAGCTTTCCTGGTAACATTAACCAATGAGATTTGAAATAAACCCTTTTTGATGTCCTGGAATTCGCTATCCTACTAACCCTTACTGCATTAGTTTTGCTGAATTTAGTGGAAATTAATAATAAGATTTCAATTTCATTTTCAGTAAATTATGTAATTCTACAGATTGACCAGCAAGCTGCGGAATCGCTTGGGAAACAAGACAAGCCTCGATCTAATGAGCTTAACATCGGCTTTGGCAAGACGAGTGAAACTCCTCCTTTGCAAGATCAATTCAAGAAGAAGTCATAGGAGACCCCTGAACTTTTCAATAAACAACACATAAAAAATATTCGAGGTGAAAAGAATTCACAGACCCGACATCTCCATGGCCTTAAGAAATCCACCTCAACTTCTGTTACCTCACAACAAGAGGCAACAATCCAAGAGGCACTGGGGAGGTCGTTGCCTAAGGTTGCTAAGCCTTTGCATGTCCTGGGAAATGATGACTGGACAAAACTCTTAGCTTCCCCTGAGCTTACTAGTCGTGGAAGTAGTTTGGGAAACTCCGATAATGCTGGAAATAACAATGTTACAGTTAAGAATCCTTTCTTGGCAGGTAAAGATGCATACAAAAATGAGTTTTCAAATGCCAGAATGTCAGTATCTGTTGCTTCTAAGCATGCTCGACCCAATTCATAAAATTCAAAGCTTTCATGGAGTGCTCGTTATTCAAATGGCTTGACATCGTCAAAATCTCTCGATTCAAACAAATTTGTGAGACACGATAATAACTCAGAGCCTGATTCTATATGTAAAGGAGATGGATACATAATCCATAATGAGACACCTACTACAAGAGGTGCATCCTTGAGTATCATTAAGCGTACCAATCAACCAGACATCGTTCATGGTAGTAATTCTTCCACTCAGGGGAGAGGATGTGATCCATCTACAATAGAAGGTTTAACAAAGGCTTAGGATGGGATAGAAAACACAAACATAAATGGTTACAGAGGGCTTCAAGTAAATGAAGGTCCCTTTTACCTATCAACAGGCGCAAAATTGAGGTCGCAAATGTACTTGGTGGAAGTAGTTTACCCCTATGCAAAGGCTAAGTCTAAAGCCAGTTTACTTGGAATCTGTGGTACCAGGTGGACGAGAGTTTACCTGGTTCTGCAACTTGGTCATTCAACGAACACAAGACACAAGAGCTCTGAGCCTCCCCCTAACCTACGAAGCTTTCTCCAGCAAGAATGCCGCTATTTGTAAGTAAGATATTTCTTCTTTCCTTAATCTATTAAGATATTTCTTTTCTTCTGGTTCACTCACTAATTCAGGCATAGGTAGGACTGTGACAAAATCTCCCTCTCTTGGTATTACCTCAGCATCTCGTTTACAAACTGGATCACTATGTTCCGGTCAAAATAACGCTTACGAACTGGATCACTACCTTGTGGTTAGAATAACACTTACGAGCATCAGACTCTGTATCACATCTCCATACATATTTGCATGAGATTCAACTCTAGAGAAAAATCATGAAGGACTAGTAGGTAAGTACAGAAGGTGTAGGTGGCAGGTTTGCATGGTGGCATAGGTGGCAGCGATAGATTAACTTACTATGGATTATGCATTGCAAAAACATTCCATCTTAACATTAAATGTTAAGAAGTAACACTAGAGTTATCTCTAGCATTACTTTGTTGGACAAAAACCAGTATGAAAATGCATGCTTTAAATTAACATAGACTAAGCTATCTTTTGCCTCTGCCTCGGGAAGAGGCCAAATAAGAGGTGCAATTCAAATCTTAGGTTAAATTACTTGAAATCCAAATCGATTTGTATGAATTGCAAGATACTTTGGTTAAAACACTAAAAAAATATTGGTATTTGTGCCAAGTTAATAGGAAAAGCAAAATTCTATTACTAATAATCCCTACTCACTCAAAGTGCAGGGACTAATAATGGGTAGGGCAAGGACTAATAATGAGTAGGTTTTATTAAAAAAAAAAAAAAAAAATTCATTTAACAAGAGGTATCCAAATAAATAAATTAAAGATACCAAAATAAATAAATTAATAAATTTATAATTGTAAACACTTCAAAAAAAATTTCTGAATCGAATAATTCTCGGAAAGATTTTTATTCTTCCATGAAATCTAAAAATTATGGACTTTTGGAAGGCCCCGATTTTTGTTAATCCAAAAATCGTAAATTTTCTCATTGAATTTTGAGCCTTGACTCATGCTTTGTGAAAACGATCTTCAAGTCGTAAAGTATGAGCTTGGCTTCAATTTTTAGAGACCAATCCATATGCCATCAATAACTAAGAATGCCACTATGATTGGTTGTGTGGTTATGATTGAGATAATGATCGAGATAACTTTATAAGGAATATTAAGAGACACATTGCAAATTAATTTCATACTAGAAGAAATAAGTAAATGAATATAAACATATATTTTAATATGGAGGAAAATGATTTCAAAAAAGGGGAACAATACGAGCACGATAATATAATTTATTGATAAAATGTTTTAAAGACTTCGATTATTAATTATTCAAAATAAATTGTGGTCATCTGAAGTGTGTAACATAGGTATTGAGATTGATAATTTCTACATTAATGAGGATCATTACATTGGATCTTTATGTAACTATTATGGTGATGAATTTTTTCTAAGGAATGTTGTTGTAGAGGTATGGAGGATGATACTACAATCACCAAATTGAAATTGTGCATTGTTTATATTGGATTTTTATGTAACTATTCTGGTGACAAATTCTCTCTTAGGAATGTTGTTGTAGAGGTATGGATGATGATACTACAATTACCAAATTGAAATTGTGATTGTTTACATTGGATTTTTATGTAACTATTCTGGTGATGAATTCTCTCTAAGGAATGTTGTTGTAGAGGTATGGATGATGATACTACAATCACCAAATCTAAATTGTGCACTGTCTACATTGGATTTTTATGTAATTATTCTGGTGATGAATTCTCTCTAAGGAATGTTGTTGTAGAGGTATGGATGATGATACTACAATCACCAAATCGAAATTGTGCAATGTCATTTAGTAGGAAAATGGAAATATGTATCGAGGTTTTGATGTTATTGAGTTTTATGAGGTAGATTCTGAATGGTGCTAACACACTGGAAGAGAAGGAATGATGTTTAGAAAAAAATCAATACTTGATTGATGAAGAGAAGGATGATGCTTGTTGAAAAAAATAAGGTGAAAGTAAAAGGATGATATATAAATAAAATGTTGTAAACTAATGATGAAATTTTATATATAGACACATCTAAATTTAAATTTGCAATTCACTTTTGAAATCAAAATTCACAATTTACATGTAAAAAAACTTACATTTTATATAAAAACAAGATTTCACAATTTTGAAGACTATATTCCTAACCCACCACCAATAACATAACCCTACCATGGATGCGATGTTTTCCTATGTTTGAAATGAAAATATGAAACTAATATTAGAGTGAAAATATGAAACTAATATTAGAGTGGCCTTGTGTTACTTGTAACAATAAATTTACTTAAGCAGCCGTTAAAGAGTAACCTAGAACGGTAAATTCAGAGATAGTAACCTTCCAAAAATGTCTTAATGTTACTTGATACAACAACTTGTTCGCAAATATTTAACATACAACGAATGGAAAATATTTAATAGACAAAGAATGCTTGTCATTGATGGCAAGTACAACAATGAAGATGGCATGAGTATAGGAAGTTTGTAATCGACAGGCAAACAAAAGATAAGTTCAGGAAGATCGAATGATCGAAGGCAACACAACATTGATCGAATGATCGAAGGCCCGTAAAGTTTGAGAAGCATTTCTGATCGATGGATCTCATTCAAAATTCCCGAAAGAACGAGGGCTGTCAGATCTGAATGTAGACAAGAAGAGCGCTGAAGAGAAGGATACATCACAGACGTTAGATCCAAGCGCAGGACCCGACCATCGTTGGATCAAGGAGAACCTGCACGCCTTTTAAAATATAACAAGGAGAAGCGGGTGTACAAAATTACAAAAGAAGGAGGACCATCTATTTATGGGTAGGACACGTGGGGATAGATCGTCATTTCAATGACTGGAGAGTCAAAGGAACAGGGTTCCCTAACCTCTCGAAATCGCGATTTAATTTGAGCCGTCAGATCAAGGTTGAATCTGGACTGTTGATTCCAGTCCATGTTGGATTTTCGGGGGTCGAGAGTTGGAGATGTCAAAGATTATTAACAATAGAAATCCCGATATCGCGATATGTGAAATCGTGATTTAATCTAAGCCATCAGATCAAGATGGAATCTGGAACGTTGATCCCAGTCCATTTCGATGTTTCGCGGATCGAGTGTTGGAGATGTCAAAGATTATTAACAACAGGAATCCTAATATCGCGATATGCGAAATCGCGATTTAATCTGAGCCATCAGATCAAGATGTGATTTGGACCGTTAATCCGACTCCATTACGAAGTTTTGTGGATTGGGACTTTGAAGTGACAAAAAAACTGAACTTCAAGAATGTCGAAATCACGATATGCGAAATCGCGATTCAATCTCAGTCGTTGAATCAAGATCAGATTTGAACCGTTGATCTAACTCCATATCGAAGTTTCGCGAATCGCGACATGGAGAGGCAAAGAAAACAATGCAACAAGAATGTTGAAATTGCGATATGAAAAATCGCGATTCAATCGCAGCCGTTGAATCAAGATCAGATCTGAACCATGGAATCATAGGACATGTGGCAAGCGATCGAAATTTTGCTGACTTGGGGTCAACGAAGCATAGTGTTGAAAATCATGAAATGAGAAATCGCGAAAGCGCTTTATGCATAAGCGCGTGGTCATAGCCATTGATCACATCGATGGAAGATGGAGGTAGAAGCTAGAGGTGCTAAGCTTGTCCACATAAATGCCGAAATGAAAGCAAGATCTCATGAAGCCAATCCAATGGTGCAGGTGAATTTGAACAAAGGTCGGAGGGTTATTGTTCTCTCTCATAGTTAACTCCTCAGTTATGAATCTGTTAGTGAAACAGACTCATGATTGCCAATCAGTTGGCGTTTCAGTTGCTCGGACAGTTGTCCTTCTTTTGCCTAAGGAAATGCGAAGTGGAATTGTCGTTGGTGCAGATAAAAGAAAAGGAGACAGACTGTGTGGAATAGTTGTTTTGTATGAAAAATGAATGAAACTGTAAGAAAGGGAAAATCATAGAATGTGCAGTGTGAGATGGAGAATATGCACAGTGTGAGATGAAACTCAGAGAAGAGTAAAAGATGATGAATATAAGTTGAAGCAGAGAAGAATGACATAACAAGTTGATGTAGAGCAGACCTGCTGAACAGACAGAGGAAGAGAAGAACAACAGAACAGTTAGTAGAAGACCAGATTTACAAAACAAAGAAAGATTGGTAAGAATTGATTTATCTGCGTAGTTGACTGTTTATTTATTCATTAATATTTTAGGGAGGTTGGGAGGTGCTCGGGAGGACTATTGTCCTTAGAGGTTCAAGTGAGCACTTGAACACAAGAAGTTGTAGCTTCCATCTGGTTGTAGCCAGAGAAACCAGGGTGGCAGGGTGGTGCAAGGGAGAACAAGTGTTCTCTGTTATACAGGTTGGAGCCTGTGTAATTGGAAGTTGGTGCTTCCATCCAGTTGGTGTTGGAACATTAAGGGAGTTGGTGCTTCCTTCTAGTGGGTGCTAGAGAAACCAGAGAATTGGTGCTCTCAAACAAGTTGCAGCTTGTAAAACAGAGGTAGTAGCCTCACATTGAGTTGGTGCTCAATTACAGATGATGTACAAAACTTAAAAGACTGCCTATCATTTCGAAGAAGAAGAGGTTTTCTCCCTTTATGGTTTTCCTCGTGAAAATCTGTCTCTGTGTATACCTTGTGTGTGACTGATGCTCTTTACTTTTACTGTCCATATGCTGTATATGTATACCTTTTGTGTGATTGATGCTCTTTACTTTTACCGTCCATATGTCAGAGCATTGATGATGACTTGAAGAAAGATTAATAATGTTTTAATAGACTTAAAATTGTTGTTCAATTAATAACTGATTCACCCCTCTCAGTTCTTTAGTAATTTCAACAATTGGTATCAAAGGTAGTTCCTTTATTGAAAGGTATATTCAGAGCTTAAACACATGAAGTCATGAAGGATCTCTAACCTCTGAAGTCCCTCTATTTGATGGAACAAATTTTTCCTTCAAAGATTAGAATGAACATACTGTCAGTCTTTGGGTGTCATGTTTGGGATGTAGAGACCTGATATACAATGGATGCTAGCCCAAGGATGATAAGTTAGAGTTTATTTTAATGCTATGGGATGAATGCTATCTTGAAATGGACTTATCAAGCCGGTTCTTGTGTTATGATGCATCTTGATAATCGCCAAATAATGTGGGATAAACTTATTAGCGCTATGAAGGAAATGAGAAAGTAAAAGATGGCAAACTCCAAACATACGCATATCGAAATTTGAACAACTAAAGATGAATGAAGATTAAAAACAATTAGTAAGCATTTTTAAGAGTTGAAGAACTCATAAATGCCAAGGAAGGGTCTTGATGAGAAGTTTGATGACTCACTTTTAGTTCAAAAGATTTTAAGACGCTGATAAATTTAATCCAAAAGTCTCGCAATAGAAGAATGATCTTGAAACTCTGCCCATCGATCAACTTCTAGGAACTCTAACTACATATGAAATGAGAATTAACAAAAAGATAAATCGAAAGCACTATAGAAGCATCTTTTAAAGCAAAACAAGAATACCGATTCATAATTAGATGATATTGAGGAAAAAAATTCTAGAGAAGGTTAAAGAAAGGGTCGAGAAAATATCAAGGGAAGTCGCCTTTCAAATGATTTTAACTGGTAAGATAGGTAATTTTTCATCTAGTGTCCCCATCATAAAAAAGGACCTAACTCTTTGATGATGAAAAGAAGTACAACAATGAGAAATATAATAAGAAGAAAAAGTTTGGTTGCAGGTAAATAATGACAATTCCCTCTAAGACAATCATAGCGACTCCATCCCTGCGGAAGATAAGGAAAAATGAATCTATGCTTATGGCCAAGGAGGATTATGATAATAAAAGCACGTGAAGTGATGATATACCGGATGAAGAAGCCGTGGTTGATTTGGAAGGAGAGATTATCACATTAATCTGAAGAAATTGATAGACCTCTAACTAAGAACGTAGCAAAAACAATTGTTGACATAGTTCGAGAAAGACAAGAAAAACCCTGATGAAGAATTTTGTCTCCGAAAAGTGGAATTAGAAGAGGCAAAAGAAAAATAGACATACTAAAACAACAATTGTCGAGAAGAAAGTCGTGAAGCCTTAGAAGAAGAGATAGTAAAAACTAGAAAAGAAAATGGAGAAATTTAAAGGATTGTATCATCAAAATCTGCCAAGTATTAAAGCCTCGAAGAATTAACCTCCATTCTAAATTAGCAAAGAAATCAAAAGTTGAAGTCGGATTGGGATATGAAGAAGGATCAAGTAGTCATCATCCAAGTAATACAAATCTATCAAGTTTTGCCTTTCAAATCCTCAAACATTGACAATGGTCACTCAAGGTAAACAAAGAAGGAAAATCAACCACCAAGAAGAAAAAAAAAAATCCTAACCTAATTTGTAGATCAAAGATTATCAAGACAATGTAAGCTCCTCAAATAAGATTAGCTTTTCAAGGTACAAAGATTTTTTTTTTTTTATGGTTATTTTGTTTTCCTGCCTAATTTTGGCTCCAAAGCTATAAACTATTCTTTAAGATTTAGATATGAACAATCAAGATATTCAACAATAACCATCTTCCACAACAAATATTAAGACAACCAAGCAACAAACAATCACATATTTTAAATCATGTGATGACTAGGAGAAGGACACAGTGAAACACAACAAATATATATGTGCATAAAATCAAGTATGATCTATTATTTAGTGAACCTGAATGTTACAACTGGCTAACTATGGTCATAAAGCTGTAGACTGTCGCTTAGGGAAATACAATTCAGATTTGATCCCCACTCACCGAAACGCCAAAGTTTGGAAGAAGAAAGTAGCTGACAAGTGTCGACTAGTTCTATCAGACCAAAGGAAAAAGAATCCATGGTATATTGATAGTGGACAAATTCCAAACACATGACCTGAGACAAAAGTTTCTAACTCTAAGTGATAGCAAATCGGAATAACTTTTGGAAATGATGCCCCGTGAAAGATAAAAGGTAAAAGGAATTGTAAAAGTTTGTGTAATAGAAAAAGAAAAGCTCAAGACGTGTTGTTTGTGGATGGTCTGAAACATAATCGCTTAGTGTCATTCAAGTCTGTGGCCAAGGGTGTGAAGTTGTTTTACCTCTACGTGACCAGAATAAAACCGCGGATTCAGCTCTAGTTGCAAAAGGTATAAGAACAGTAAACAATGTTCATGTTTTGGGAAAGAAGAAGAAGAAGAATGCCACTAAGAAAATATGATGAAAGTTATCGGCATAGGAGACTTGGTCACCTAAATTTTGATCACATAATCAAATCCGAAACAATGGGGCAAGAAAAGATCTTCCAAAGATACCAAAACCATATGACTCTATGTGTAAACCCTACAAAGTAGGAAAAGCTTACTTGCACTCTCGCTAGTAAATCGAAAAACTTTTTTTCAACAGAAAAACCTCTCCAGCTAGTGCATATGGATCTATGTGGTCCGTCAAGGAAAGAAGGTACAGAAAATAAAATTACTTTTATGTTGATTATTGATGACTATTCTAGACTAACTGGTTGCCTTTGAAAGAAAAATATCAAGCATTTGAAAAATTCAAAGTATTTAAGGCTCCTCACCGAGAATCAAACAGAAAAAGATTAAAGTAAGTAAGGTCTGATAGAGGAGGAGAGTTTAGTTCGTGGAACTTCAAAGAGTTCTTTGATAAGCATGGGATCGCAAGAGAGTACACAATTCCAAAGAATCCACAACAAAATGGAGTTGTTGAGAGGCGTAATAGGTCAAGCATAACAAATGGAAAGATCAATGATGAATGAAAGGAACATACCTTAGACATATTAGGTGGAAGAAATTCATACAACTATTCATCCTTAACAAAGCTCATCTCCAACCACGTTGACAAGACCCCCCTATGAACTTTATTGAAGACCTTCAGCTCAATCAAGCATTTTAAAAGTTTTCGAGTAAATGTTATATCAAGAAATGTCACGAAAATATTGACAAATAATATGATGACATGGTTGATGAAGGTATCTCTTTGGGTTATGCTACAAACAATAAAGGGTACTGCATGCTATTATAAGAGACTGCACAAACTAGTTGATTGTATAGATATAAAAGTTGATGAAGAAATCCCAGTCAGAAATGTAAGCAGTGTTGAACCAAGAACATAAGATATAGTTGAAGATGAAGATGAACAGGTCCAAGGATCAGAAAGAGAATATTCTGGATCAGATAAAGATACAAATATTCAAACTGACACAAATAAGCAGAAAGAAGCAAAATCACCACTCAGATTGATTAGAAAGAATCATCCTAAAAATCAGATAATTGGGGATATAAATGAAGGAGTTCAGACAAGAAGGAAATTGATTAAAAACTCAGAACAATCTCATGTTGCCTTTTTATCTATGACTAAACCTAAATTTTTTGAGGAAGCTAGCCAGGAAGATAATTGGATTAGAGCAATGAATGAAGAGCTTGATCAGATTGAGAAGAACAATACTTGGGAGCTTGTCCCTAGACCTGAAGATAAGAATGTAATAGGTTCCAAATGGGTGTTTAAGAATAAAATGAATGAAAGAGGACAAGTTTTTAGAAATAAAGCCAGATTGGTCTGTAAAGGATATGCACAAGTTGAAGGTCAGGACTTTGATGAAACTTTTGCACCAGTGGCAAGATTGGAAGCTATCAGAATGTTTCTTGCTTATTCATGTCATAAGAACTTCAAAGTTTATCAAATGGATGTTAAGTCATCATTTCTTAATGGAGATCTAGAGGAAGAAGTATATATGGAGCATCCTGAAGGATTCTCATTGACAAATAATCCTCATTATGTTTGTAAGCTTAAGAAGGCCTTATATGGATTAAAACAAGCACCACGAGCTTGGTATTATAGACTGGACAAATTTCTACAAGAAAAAGGGTTCAAGAAAGGTATTGTTGACAGTAACCTTTACATTAAGTCTGAAGGTGATAATTCAATAGTTGTTTTGGTTTATGTAGATGATATTATTTTTGGCTGTACTAATGAATCATCTGTCCAGTGGTTTGCTAATTCTATGCAAACAAAATTTGAAATGTCCATTATAGGAGAACTATCATATTTTCTTGGCCTACAAGTAAAACAAAGCTCTGCAGGAATTTTTATTTCCCAAGAAAAATATTTGAAAGAGATGTTGAAGAAATTTTAGATGGAAGATTCCTCTACAGTTAGCACACCTATGGTGGTTGGTTGCAAGTTGAGTAAAGATGATATCTCACCTGATGTTGATTAAAGGACATATAGCTCTATGATAGGCAGTCTTCTGTACATCACAACATCCCCTCTTGATATAATGCAAGTTGTTGGAATGGTAGGTCGTTTTCAGTCTGCTCCTAAACAAAGTCATTTGGTAGCTGTCAAAAGGATATTTAAATACTTGAAGGGAATAATGAATTATGGTCCGTGGTATCGTAGAAATCAAAATTTCCAGTTAACTGCTTATTTAGATGCAGACTAGGCAAACTGTGTTGATGAGAGAAAAAACACCAGTGGAGGAGCATTCTTTCTGGGTGACTCATTAGTTGCATGGATTAGTAAAAAGCAAGGATCCATTTCATTATCCACTACAGAGGCAGAATACATTGCTGCTGCTACTTGCTGCACACAAATTTTATGGATGATACAAACTCTTGCAAATCTAAAGGTAACTTACATTGATCCTATTCCAATTCATTGTGATAACACCAATGCCATTAGTGTCTCCAAGAATCCTGTTCTTCATTCCAAGACTAAGCATATAACAATAAAGTACCATTTTCTCAGAGAACAATTTACAAACAGAATTGTTCAGTTGAATTATATTCCTTCCAAAGAACAGATGGCTAATATCTTTACTAAACCATTAGCAGCAACCCCTTTTGGATATCTTCATCAAAAATTGGGGGTTATAATTACTTGTCTCTAATCTGTTCACCTGGTTAGGGGTAGTACTTATTGAATATTTGGTGTATTTCCAAGAATCTTATAGTCGACATGGGGAGTATGTTTTGCAATAGATCAGGGGAAGAATGTTTCTTCTTTGACATTGATGTCAAAGGGGGAGAAAAGAGTTTGGGAGGAGAGTCAAGTCCGAATGCATGTGGGTGCTTGTGTTGCCATCAATGCCAAAGGGGGAGATTGTTGGCAAATATTTAACAGACAACGAATGACAAATATTTAACAGATAGAGAATGCTTGTCATTGATGGCAAGTACAACAATGAAGATGGCATGAGTATAGGAAGTTTGTAATCGACAGGCAAATAGAAGATAATTTCAGGAAGATCGAATGATCAATTCAATTGCATCCATTGAATCAAGATCATATCTGAACCATGGAATCATAGGACATGTGGCAAGCGATCGAAATTTCACTGACTTGGGGTCAACAGAGCATAGTGTTGAAAATCACGAAAGCGCTTTATGCATAAGCGCGTGGTCATAGCCATTGATCACATCGATAGAAGATGGAGGTAGAAGCTAGAGGTGCTAAGCTTGGCCACATAAATGTTGAAATGAAAGAAATATCTCATGAAGCCAATCCAACGGTGCAGGTGAATTTGAACAAATATCGGAGGGTTACTGTTCTCTCTCACAGTTAACTCCTCAGTTACGAATCTGTTAGTGAAACAGACTCATGATTTCCAATCAGTTGGCGTTTCAGTTGCTCGGACAATTGTCCTTCTTTTTCCTAAGGAAATGCGAAGTGGAATCACTGTTGGTGCGGATAAAAGAAAATGAGACTGACTGTGTGGAATACTTGTTCTGTATGAAAAATGAATGAAACGGTAAGAAAGGGAAAATCATAGAATGTGCAGTGTGAGATGAAGAATGTGCACAGTGTGAGATGAAACTCAGAGAAGAGTAAAATATTATGAAGAGAAGTTTAAGAAGAGTAGAATGACATAAGAAGTTGATGCAGAGAAGACCTTCTGAATAGACAGAGGAAGATAAGAACATCAAAACAATTAGTAGAAGACCAAATTTACGGAACAAAGAAAGATTGGTAAGAATTGATTTATTTGTGTAGTTGACTGTTTATTTACTCATTAATATTTTAGGGAGGTTGGGAGGTGCTTGGGAGGAATATTGTCCTCAGAGGTTCAAGTGAGAACTTGAACACATGAAGTTGTAGCTTCCATTTGGTTGCAACCAGAGAAACCAAGGTGGTAGGGTGGTGCAAGAGAGAACAAGTGTTCTCTGTTATACAGGTTGGATATTGTGTAACTGGAAGTTGGTGCTTCCATCCAGTTGGTGTTGGAACATTAAGGGAGTTGGTGCTTCCTTATAGTGGGTGCTAGAGAAACTAGAGAGTTGGTGCTCTCAAACAAGTTGCAGCTTGTAAAACATAGGTAGCAACCTCACATTGAGTTGGTGCTCAATTATAGATGATGTACATAACTTAAAAGACTTCCTATCATTTCGAAGAAGAAGAAGTTTTCTCCCTTTATGGGTTTCCTCGTGAAAATCTGTCTCTTTGTATACCTTATGTGTGACTGATGCTCTTTACTTTTACTGTCTATATGCTGTATATTGTTGATGATCACTTGAAGAAAGATTAATAATGTCTTAATAGACTTAAAATTGTTTAAGCTCAATTACAACTGATTCATCCCCCCTCTCAGTTGTCTTAGTAATTCAACACAAATTATCAAGTGTAGAATGTCCTCAATGCTGGTTAATACAACCTATATATTAAAATATATTGTTGAACAAAATTGAATTTTTCACCTTTTGGATTTCCCCTTTCTTCGTCGCCGCTTTGGTGGTTGCTTTTCATGCACATTGCTTGGCTTTCCATCGGCATGCACACCATTTGGTTCTCCATTTTCATGCATGCTGTTTGGATTTTCCTTTTCATGCCCACTGTTTGTAATTCCATTATCACGCACATCGTCTGATTTTCCATTTTCATGTACATGTGCCTGCAAAAAATGATGACGTTCAATCAACCGCTGGAGCTGCATATCGCTGGATTTAAGATCCTTGTTGACAAATTCTAAAGAACTCTTCGATTCCCTTATCTTGTCCGAATGTTGGAAAATTTTCTCTAAAGCTATTGTAGATTTGTTCAATTCATTCCTTAAAGAGTCGTTTTTGTCGTGGAGACACCTTTTTTCCTCGCCAAGGTCTGAAAGATGGTACTGTAAATCAGCTAACTGACACTCTTTCTCCACTACCATGGCCCTGGAGGATTCAATATTTTTGTTGGAAAAATCCAAAGATCTTTCCAGTTCCCCTATTCTTCCCTTAAGACACACTATTTCTTCCTCAGAAACCAATTTTCTTCTCTCTATTTCAGTGTTTTTCACTTCAAGGAACCTTTTTTCCTCAACAATGGATGATAATTGATCTTGTAAATCAGCTAACTGGATGACCATGGAACAAATCTCACAGTGTATATCAAAGATTTGACTGTCTTTCTCCTCTGCAACATCTAAAATTTGGATTTGTAGCATAGTTGTTTGTTGTTCAACCTTGGAAGCATTTTCCTTCAGTTCTTCAAAAGAAGACTTTGTTGACAGTAATTCTTCTTCAAGTTCCTTCTTTATGGAGAAATCTAACATCAAGTTTTGATCTAAAGCCTCCTTTTCTTCATGGATTTGGTGGTTATCATTTGATAATTTATTCATTTCTTCTTTGATCTTGTTTATTCGAACAACTACTTCATCATATGCGGTCTTTGCTGACGCCAACTCCCTCTGCAATCTCAGCGACTGACTTTCTAGGTACAACACCCTTTTATCACTCTTCAAACACTTGGCTAAAATTTCTTGAAATCTCATGGTTTCTTCATTGAGATTCTGAAGAAACAAACTTTTCTCATTCCCAAGAGAAGCATTCTCTCTTTGCAGTGATAAAATCATCTTCTCTCGCTCTTCATTTTCTTTCAACAACTCCAAGTGCTTCTCCTCCAATTATTTATATTTTTTGACAAATTCTGCATGGAGTGATTCAATTTCAACCATCTTCTCGTCCCTTTCCTCTAGTTGCTTCTTAAGTCTAGCATTCTCTACAAGAAAATCTTCAATTCTCTGATTCTGCATTTCAAGCAAATACCTGGCACCCTCTACATCCTCGTGTAACATTTCGTTCTGTTCATTGGGAGAATTTTCTGGTACCATGTACTTCTGAACTGAATCTAAATGTTGTTTGACACCAGCTGTTGAAGGCTATTAATTTTCTTTCTTAAGTCCCTCTCAGTTTCCTTCTAGTTGTATTCATTCTTCTTTGTAGCTTCCCTTTCTTCTTTTAAGCTCTCTCTTTCTACAATAATGGCTTCATTCACTTCTCACAATTTGGATATCGTTTCATCTTTTCCGGACATGGATATTTTGTCATCTTTATCTTTGTCCAGGGAAGAACAACCCTTTGTGGCTAGACAATTTTATGACTGTGAAATTCTTCTCAGCCTGCTACCTTTGACCATCTGGTTGAACAGATACAACCGCCTACCAAAAACAGAAGAAAATAAAAATTGTAGATGAAATAAAGAAACATTCTGCGAAAAAAGAGAAAATAAAAATTGTAGATAAAATAAAAATTCTGCCAAAAAATAGAACTGAAGTTAGGGATGAAACATTCCGCGAAAAAAAGAGAATTGTAGATAAATACCTCTTCCTGCCAAAATGAAGAACTGAAAGGTTTTTCTTATGCAGAAAAGATGCTATAAATCCTTTTTCTCCTGCTATCCCTCCATGAACGATTAGTCAGAAAACGTAACTTCTGTTAAATTTATAAGCTTAGTCAGAAAACGTAATTTCTGTTAAATTTATAAGCTTAGTTAGAAAACATAATTTCTGTTAAATTTATAAGCTTAGTCAGAAAACATAATTTCTATTAAATTTATAAGCTTCACCTTCATATGGACATAAATAGAAGATGAATAAAATATTGGCATTGTAGCAACCCTTCGCACCGTTCCTTGTCCTCGAAATAACAGAAGTCACGAAACAAGTTCTAAATCGTGGTTTGTATAACCATTACCAGCTCTATAAATAATATTACGAAACCCTTAACGGTTCAAAGATCAAGTCAAACTTGATTATAATCTCTTTGAAAGGGAGATGAATGACTTGAGTACCTTCATGTTTGATAATGCTCTATGTAAGGCTAATGCACAAAGGTATATATATCTCACCGCCCTCTAGATTTGAACATGTGATCTCCAAGGAGGAAACACATGCTATTAATCAGTAGGTCCACTCAATACATATGTCCATGTCACACTAGAAAGAGATATAGTGTGTATCGAAGAAGTATAGGTCACCACCAACTCCACATGAACCTGGGTTACCCTAGAGGCTCCATCATAAAGCCTCAATGATAGAAGTTCTTAATATAAATGATCCAGAATGGCTAACTATATAGTTTGTCATCTATCTTGGTACTTTATGGGTGCAAACACTGGAGGAAATTGTCTTGTAGGGCCCATTTAAGGGGCAGGTCCCATTTTCATGATTTGGGGTCTGAAACCTTCTAGATTCAATTTGGGGCATCAAATGGGACTTTCGAGGGTCAAAATTATGTTATCTTAGCTCTATCCTCTCTACATTGTTTTGTACACCAAAAACTTTCTAGATGAAAAAAACACCTCAATCATAATTCATATGAGGAAGTTATGCCTCCTATAAGTTGACCTATTCTATTGATCACCATGGTAATTAGTGTATCCCATGTTAACCCCCGTTACTCACACAGGTGGGACTAGTCACTTGTGGTCCAAAACCATAACACTAATTGAGGGTTGAGACATGCGAGAATCCTAACTCTAGCCTAGACGACTATTAAGCTATGTTAAACACTGGGGCACTGGGAAGAGAAGAGGTTCCATTATTTTTGTATTGTTATTGTTCCATAGGTGGGAAGAGAATCTAGGAGTGGGATATTGATGCATACTAGAGGAGGTGCAAGATTTTGTAGCATCCATATAAGCCATAGTGTCGTTGAAAACTCCATAATGAGTGCCCTTTTATTTGTACTCGCATTTCATAATTGAGAAAAAGAGAGCAGAGCATAGGAATCACCTTCTAGTTGGGTTTCCTCCCATATTGGGTTTTATAGGTCACATCTTGTGTTTATTTGTTAGGATGGTGTGTTCATTCTCTTGTTTCTTTCATTTTAGTTTCAATTATTTTCATAATTTTGAGCACTACACTACTAATATTAACTATAAGATCTAAGGTAATAAAGTGGACCATAAAATATTTCATAATATTGTAAGTTGTTGTGACAAATTGTTCCAATGGAATATCCATGGTAGTTTATAAATAATATTGGTATTAGAGTAGTTTTCTTTGAGGTTTTCTAGGAAGTTTCAAGATCCATGAATTGTCTTAAGAAGGAAGTTTCAAAACTATGGCCATGGCGCGTTAATGTAGTCATAATAACCCTTAGGATGAGGTAGAGAAGATATTTTTGAAGCTAGAAGAACACGTCATTGATATCTCTCACAACATGGCCTGTTGAGATTTGGGTACCTTGGAAAGTGGTCCCCCCTTGTGTTTGTGAGCTTCTAAACACATGAGGGAAGTACTGTGTACCTTGTAATATGTATTTTGTGTCTAATTTCACTTTGATTTAGGAGATTTAAGTCAAAAGTGAAATTTGATCATTTTAGCCTAAAATGACAATTAATTCACAAAGTTGGTGAATTAATAGACATAAAGTGAAACTATGGAAACTTAAGTAAAGTGGGTTTTGGTTTGATATTTAGTTGAGATGATCTCAACCATTGATTAGGGATGAGATGAGAAGATCTCATCCACCTATCTTTTAGGTTTCCTTATGCTTCCTAAAGGAGGGCGCAAGGGGCAAAGAAGAGCTCATTCCTTGTTGTGTTCACTTGCGGAGAAGTAGGAGGAGCAAGAGGATGAGAATGGTTTCATATTTTGAGGCTAGCTTGGGCACTCCCTTCCATGGAAATAGCCAACAAGCTTTGGGTCTCATTTATTTAGTAGGGAGCTTCTAGTTTTGAGGAGGGCACACTTGAGGAGGAGGGTGCATCATTAGTGGGGAGGACTTACACTTATCAGATTGCAGTGAGGTCTGTTTCAAAGGGAGGCTACTCATCAGTGCTTGATTACTGTGGAGGGGTTTCTATATTAGAGCTTCTGGTTGGCATCAACAGTAGATTCAATGTATTTGGGAGAATTTATGAGGGGCACACCATGCTAAGGCACACTTGCTTGGTTTGGAGTTGTATTTCATCTTGAGACCAAGCTGCTATTGTAACAGGTTCATCTATATTTTGTACTTGTTGTAGTCCGCCATCTATTCTCCTCATTTATAGACATATATTCCAATCTGGTTTTCCCGAGGGGGTTTTATCCAGGGTCATGTTGACCAAAAATACATGTGTCAATTTTATGCATGCTTAGAAGTGTAGATCAATATTTTAAATTTCAAGATCTAGAGGTAGTGTTATGTGTTTAATGTATATTGTATGTCCTAACATTGAGTAAAGAAAACACTTGCAAGGGCACCTTAAAAGAGCACTTAATCATCGAGGATTGAGCAGAAAGTTTGGTGACTGTTTTTTGTCCTAAAACAACAAGAAAAGACAACCACATAGTTGAAACTTAGAGCCATACTAAGTTCAAGGACAAACCTTAGGTGGAATCCTCATAGGACCTCAAAAGATCTACATGGTACCAGAGCCAATGATGGATTAGACTTGCTGATTTTTGAGCATTTTCATGGATAGTTCAGGGCAGATTTTGAACAACATGTTGATAGAGTTTGTGGACAGATTGTGGGCAATTTTTTTGGGCTGATTTTTGACACTTATGGATAGCTTCTTTTCACACCTGCGTGGACAGGAGTGAGGTTGTAGTTTACAACCTATTTTCACACCTATTTTCTAGGAGTGAGGTCAGTGTTCGCCTGCCTCTTTTCAAACATGTGTTGACAGGAGTGAGGCAATGTTCCTTTACACTTAGAGCATCAGAGTGAGCACAGTTTGACAGACATTTCAGTGTCTCAAATGCATGTTGAGGACATGCTAGCCAGGGCTAGAAATTGGTCGCATTGGAAGGCGAGGATCATCTTTGTCTTATAGGACCTCTAACTATGGGATATAGTTGAGGTGACTATTCCTGTTATTCCTATTACTACCCCCATCTTGTTGAAAAAATTCAAGAAAAGGAACAACAAGGCAAAGAGGACCATTTGTGATGCTGTGAGAGATCACATTATTCCTCACTTGTCTGGGAAGACTTATGCATATGAGATGTGGGCATATCTATCCAAGTTGTATGAGAGCTCTAATGAGAACCTAAAGTTGGTTCTTCATGATCGACTGAGGGGAATTTGCTTCATTCCTTCGGAGATACACCCAGATTGGAGACGAGCTTGGAGCTGTCGGAGAGGTGGTGGATCCCAAATCTATGGTGAGGATAGATTTGAATAGATTTACCAAACCATGGGGTCCATTCGTTCACGACATTGTTACCAGGGAGGTTATGCCTACATGGGAGAGGATGTGGGATGACTTCGTCCAGGAGGATACTAGACTAGTGGCAGAGGCTTCTAGACAACACCAACAACAACAATAGTCAGTTTCGAGTGATGAGGATCTTGTTTTTTGGACAAAGGGAAAGAAGAAGACCGGTCGGGGAGGTCGACAGGGTCTCAAGTTTGGGGCCCCACATCAGGGAGGAGAGAGAAGAAGTAGTGGGAAGAAGAGAGACATGAACACAATGAGATGCTTTGCTTGTGGAGAGATGGGTCACTATGCAGGACAATGTCCCAAGAAGAAGAAGAAGCAACAAGATGTGTCAGTAGCGACAACAGAGGAGATAAAGTTCAGTGATCAATTTGGGAGAGAGTGTGCATTTGTGACTACCTTGTCTGCTATTACACCATCCAACATTAGATGGGGAGACAGAGTTGAGGAGGATTGACTAACTCACACCATTGATTTAGAGGGAGAGTAGACTCAGTGTCCTTGGACATCATCAGAGTGGGTGACTAGTCCACCCATGATAGCGTCAGTTTTCAGAGCAATCGAGAAGACAAAGGGCTGGTGCTACAACTTCAGAGCATCAAAGATTGATTAGGAGGAGCGATAGGGCACCACAGAGGCTTGATCCTCACTTGGTTACAGAGACATGAATATCAGGTTCTGGATCCACTTCAGGTGGAAGCTACTTGGTGAGAGGCGAAGTTGAGGATCTTGGTGAGATGTCGATATCCCATTACTATTGGTGAGATACCAATAGGGGGGGACTCTTGGTGAGTGTTACACCTCAAAATTACTTACTTCGATAGTGTCGTAAGTGTCTTCATTACAAGTGTTGTAAGTGTCACATCTTGTCTGCAAGTGTCGCATCTTGACTACAAGTGTTGCAAGTGTCAAAAAAATTATACTACCACCTTGCCTATGCCGTGCCTCTAATGACATCATAGGGAAACTTAAGACACCTCAAAGACTAGTTTTGAAGAAGAGAAATCAGTTGAAAATAAGTACAAGCCTTTTTCCACTAGAAAAACCACTCAAATAAGGATTTTGTAGAGGAGCGCTCCCCTACCCACTATCAGGGAGTGCTGGCACTCCTTGAGCCTCTTTGGTGGAGTGTTTGAGCACCCTGTGCACCCTTTTGGGGGAGAACTACCCTTTTCTGAGCAAGTTTTGGGTTTGTTGAGACAAATAAGGGAAGAATCCCTCAATTCCTGAAGGTAGTTGGATTCGAATAGATGGTCAAGGCATGATCTTAGGGAAGATCCTCAACTGAAGGAGAGGAATCCTCAACTTATCCCAAATATATCTCAAGTGGTTGGGCCTCTCCAAGGTTATATAAGGAGGCCTCCTCATGGTGAAAGGGGGGATAAAGATTGAGAATTACATAAAACTTATGATCTCATGAGTGAGATGTCATCAAATAAATCAATGGAGATTACTTGATAAAAGGGCTTGGACAAGGAGAACTGGAAGAAGCTTCCGCACCTTCATTCAAAGGATTGCAAGTATCTTTACTTGTTCTCATTAATAATCAATGCTTGGAATGTTTCTTTCAAAATTATGCTTGTTCCATATGAGTTTTTCTGTAGTAGATGGATCTATATTTGAGCTAATCTCAGTAGAGTAGAAAGTATTTTGTACCTTTGTTTTTTTACAGTACCTATCAGGGAGCTCAGGATCGAAGCTCAGCCAAGAATTTGTAAGGAAAAACGTCGCTAATAAGGTACATATATTTCTTCTTCTCTTTCATTCATTAGCTTGATTAGATCTAAAAGGAAGTCAGTGTCCATGTTAAGCACTTTTCTGTCTTGGCATTAGGATTCTAGAGACCAAGAGGGAATCCACTTGTCCGTAGGAGGATTCACCTACAACAGAAATTGGTGACTCCACTGGGGAGGGGCTCTGATTTTTGTTTCTATTCCTAAATATTGTTTTGGTCCTTTTCCCATTGATTTGATCTTCTCCACATTGTCTTTTTTATTCTTAGATTTGTTTGATTGCCTCTTTATGTCATCAGGATCACCTTGATTGACTGAATTTCCTTGATTTTTTGAGTTTCTGGGCATTTTTCTGAGCTTTTGCAGCAGAGCACTCCCCTGCCCTTGTTAGAAGAGTGCCAACACTCCATGGTGGTATTACATAGAATGTTGGAGCGCTCTTGTACCCCTTACACCAGAGAACTATACCATTTTCAGTGAAAATCATCTAGGTTTTCAATTTTTGAAGTTCAGTTTTTTCTCTTTTGCACTTTCTTAGGGTCTCATACTCTTAGTCCATCTTGTTATTGGTTTTAAAACACCTTATTTCTGAGAATTCATCCTCTTTTGTTTGGGATTTTGACATTTTATTTCCTTTCCTTGAAGCCACTCTTTGTCTTTGTTGACCTAGAGTTAACTTGTTGTTTTCTTTTCCTTTATCTGACTGAGTGAAAACTTTTGTGAGGAAATACAAAGGTTTGTGAACATTTTCATTTGATATTTGAGGTCAACTTTCCATCATTTCTCTTTTGTTTGAGGTTTTTTGGTTCTTGTTTGCAATTTGGTTATCTTTGTCCTTCTTGTCTATTTCACGACGAGAGTGTGATTTTTGTTTTGTGTGAGGTTTGCTTCTGACTGTTAATCCTAAAGTCTGTTGGAATTTAGAAGTTTTACATTTGATTATCATTCACATATAAGAAAAAAGGACATATTTTAGTGATTGGTTTGGATATTAGAAGGCATTTCTGAAATTTTTAGCAATTGCATTGGATTTCATTGAGAAACACTTGTATGAGGACATTGCATCTTAGTGTTTGATAGTGAAAACAACTTTCTCTCTTTCCCTTAAATAGCCATTCATCGAAAGACAAGACTGCTTATCATTTTCTTGTGCATATTTTTTGGGAATTGAGTCATCATATCATCAGTTTCATTGTCATGCACCCTTTGAGTAAAGAATAGCCATAAAATCAACGCTAATTAAAAATTATCTAGAACATGTTTGTTTTTAGGATCTTCCACCGACATTAGACTAGGATTAGCACTTTGGATTAGGCTATGAGTGCAACTCTCCAAAGTTTTCAAAACAAACATTAGCATCCTGAGATAGGGAGAGTCAAATCCAATTGTCGTATAGGCTTTCTGGGATCCCCTTCTCACACAGGGGTTACGCATGAGGTCTCATTCAGGAGAATTACAGAGATTATCCCTCCGTGGTTCAACTATTTGTAGTGGTCCGATCATATATTGGGGGTCACTTGAAGGTATACCCATGGTTATGTGTGGGAGCCTCTCGAGTTGTTTCTGACTTGTTATCCTACCCATACGTTCAGATCAGACTGTTGACTATACCCACCTATGGGCTGACTGCTAGTTGGTGTCCTTAGTTTCCCTACTCCTTAGGTACTTACACGAGGTGATAGTGAAGGGAAGTCTCACTGTACCTATGATAGACATTGGTCAAACTCAATCGGGCTCCTTGGAGGGTAAATCCACAATTACTGTGTGAAAGCTTGCACCAAGGTGAAAGTCCGTTAAGTAGGTCACCATTGTAAATGTTCCACCATATCCTATCCCCTTCTTGACTTGATCACATGACGTTGGATTTCATCACCAAATAGTACGATCATCGAGAGAAGTTTTGTTTGCTTGGTTTTGATTCCTAGATTTTATTAGCATATGTTGTTTCTTTTTGTTAGTTGGCCCTAGATTTTCAGCGTGTACTTTTATTCTCCAAAATTGAGCCTGTAGACGATAAAGGTCTTCTCTGATCACATAGGATGCAAGGGCTGCCTCCGGAAGGCTACCAACCCTTACCTCCTAACCCTCCGGAAGACAAATACCGTGGAGAGGTAGAAAATCAATTTGACGTTGGGAGTGTTGTTGCTCCTCCGTTAGACAATTTAGAAGGCTCTTTGGTTACGGTTGAGAATCCCACTCCTTGTACTATATATGTGTCGGTAACCCCTCTTGAACCACTTTTGCTTCATTTAGACTCCCTAGGGAACGTCATAGACGAAGAGGTCCCATAGTTACCTAAGAGATCTTTTACCGAAACATATATGGGATCCACAGAACCAACCTTTGGTGATGAGTATAGGACTCCTATTCATCCTAACACTACAGTAGATACAAATCCCACACCTGCTCATTCTATATGGAGGACTTCATTAGGACATGATCTCTATGATCATTTTGAATCCTTTCGACAACCCTTTAATCCTCATGACCCTCCTGTTGAAGCTGGGTCATCTGGTTAAACGATGAATCACCCCATCGATCATGTCATTAACCCTACTGTTGCGTCAACACAAGTATATCCTAATGCTGAACTCATCACCACTACTCATTCCCAAGGCACTTTGATCCCTACCCCCACTTTTACAAACTTTCACTCTACAACTCCACATGTTTCGCACGATCTTGCTAGGACATATTTTCACCCAAGAATGCAGACCCTTGCCAACCAAATACAACTGATTGGAGGGAAACCACCATCTAGAAAACCTATCCCTCCTGGAATACCACCATCCTATGGCGGGCCTACCCCTCCCAGGGGACAACCCCCTTTTCATGTTCTTCTCAAAGGGAAACCTCCCTTTTCCAATCATACCACGGTCGTTAATCCATCGATGGCAGGGGGGAAACCTTTGTCTGCTGGAAACCCTTCACAATCTTAGGGAGTATCTTCCAGAGGCACATTTACCCAACCCCATGTTGGGGGGAACTCATATCATAACCCACAAGGAGGAGTATCAAATCCTGTTCCTTCCAGATCATCTTATGGACAACCTTATCTAGGCGACATTCCAAACACCACTTGGAGTCCTCAAGGACAACAACCTTATCGTCCCCATGGGTCTAATGTGTATCCGCCTCTGGGATCTACTCCTTACCCTCCTCAAGGGCACAATCTTCATCCTCTTTCTGGGAAAGAAAAGCACCCGGATTATAATGTTCAGAACCCACCGGGTTATGCAAATGTTTCTCAGCCATCATCGAATCCTACTTATCCTGGCCAACAACAACCATATGTAGGAGGATCTATTGGTTACAATTATCCACCTAACCCAGTTTATGGTCCTATTAGTGTTCCTATGCCACACCAGTATCATTCGCAAATTAACCGACAATTACCTTTCCTTGCAACTGTAGATCTCCTACAATTGTCTCCGTTAACTAATGATCCTATTTTTCATTCACCGGTTTGGCTAGTTATTCCAGCTAAACTTCCTTCTGATATTATGAAATTTGACGGAAAATCTGGAGAATATCCAAATAACCATGTGATGACTTTCCATTTGTGGTGTTCATCAAACTCCCTCATGGATGATTCTATACGTTTGCATCTTTTCCAATGAACACTTACTGGCTCTGCAACAAAGTGGTATATTGAACTACCATGTGCTTCTTTTCATGATTTCAACTCCCTCACCATATCTTTCCTCACACACTTTCAACTACCTATTCGCTACAAGATGGGTGTTGAACTCTTGACCTCCCTTCGTCAAACTGACTCTGTGCATATATCTGACCATATTCGTGAGTGGATATGAGGACGAAGGATGATCAAGGTAATCATTCCTAACATATTATTGGTGGAATGGTTTACTAAATCACTTTTACCCCCAATCGCTTGCGATGTCACTATGGGTGGCGCAGTCACCGAGGAAGAAACCATTGCTCGGGCTCAATAATTAGATTTGGTTTATTCCCAATCTGGTACTACTTAGAAATCGAGAGGGAAGCCATTGCACAAGATTCACACACAAAGAATAGTTTGTATTACTTAATAGACAAATGGAGGTTACATATATAGCATGAATATCACTGATTCCTAGCAATATAGATCCTAAGAAAGTGGATCTGATTAGCTAAAAATAGTTAACCTAGAAACTCACAGTTACAAGAGCTGTAAGCATTATCTCATAGTTAACCTAGAAACTCACAGTTACAACAACTGTAAGAATTATCTCTAACGCCCTCCCTTAATGCTTACATTACAAATATCACAATCACAAATTACAAAACATAACAAAAGGTTACAACACAAATTTTGTCATGTCTGTCTCACTGGTCCTCATACGCAGTTACACCCATCTCTGAACTTCATAGACACACTCTTTCTCTCCATCATCTTCGAGCTACCACTTCACACATCACAAATACAACCACTTCCGACCATATTTGAAATGTCTATGGGATCGACGACTCTAAACTACCCCAAAGAATAGTCTCGATACTAAAACATTCAGTAATTGATCTTACAAAGTGACCTTTACACACACTCACCAACACAATGATAACCTGTAAGTATTGACTATGAAGCACTGAAGTACAAAAATAATCTCCAGCTTTGAATAGACTTGTAGACATATTTAAACCAGTCATGTATTCCTATAGCACCAAAGTGCACCAAGAACCACTGGCTTTAAAAGATGCTACTCTATTCCCTAATTGGTTCTTCATAATATAAATAAACACACAAAATAATGCTATTACATAAATTACACGATATTTTAACACAAATTCAAACACAGCTCAACATCTAGCTTTATCTGACCATTGTTATTATGCCCGATTTAAATTAGATCAACAGTGATCTATTTTGTCCAACAAATTAGTAGGTGGCTTTTCTAGGGAACTGGATTCACCACATGGATCGACTAGGTTGGATGGACGAACACAAAAGAAACAAATGGTGGCTCATTCTTCAGTGCTTCCATGGGAATTATACTTCTTCCACACAAATCTTCTTTAGTACCGTGGCATCTCCATCGATTGACAATATTTCTTCTTTCTTGGATAATTGTGGATCACGAAAATTCCTTCTATATAGAGTACTTAATCCAGCAAGAAATGTGTGATCAGGTGGCTACTAGTTGATGAGGCTATCCTTCTGCAACATTCACAGTCAGCAAATCACAGTTCATGTCTCTTTGGTTCTTAGATCTTGTCTTTATTTCCACGGATACGATCTTTGCCAAATAAAAGCAGTTACATGCAACTACTCTTCCACGCTGGCTCCAGATCGACAGCACACTTACAAGCAAAGTTTAAGCAGGGATGGCTCTGATATGCGTTGACATCAAAGGGGTATCCTGCAAATCGAGCAATAGCAGAATTGATTCAATTTTTTAGAAATGCACCTTGCCTCAGCTTGATTTGCTTCGAATCTGGTAGCAGTTCTCTTACAAGACATACAGGAAACACACACTAATTAATCACACACAAAAAAAATTAAGAAATTCAACATGCTACTTATGTACAGAGAATCGTCTCCCAAACTATTTTATCTTCTCGGGCATTCCCGTGAGGGATTAAGCCCAGCCAAGCTCTGATACCAACTTAGAAATCGAGAGGGAAGCCATTGCACAAGATTCACACACAAAGAATAGTTTGTATTACTTAATAGACAAATGGAGGTTACATATATAACATACAGATCATTGACTCCTAGCAATCTAGATCCTAAGAAAGTGGATCTGATTAGCTAAAAATAGTTAACCTAGAATCTCATAGTTACAACAGTTGTAATAATTATCTCATAGTTAGCCTAGAAACTCACAGTTACAACATATGGTGATTTCCCTCACGCTTGTTAACGGTTTACATCATTGACCGGTAATCAAGTGGTTTCTGCCATGTTCGACATCAGGACATCTATTCACATGGTTAGATTCGTACTACATCGAGATCGATAAGAAGACCCTGGGTTGAGTTTTCACTCTTATGTATTCTTTGCCCATGTTGCGAAGGAGTTCTTTTGAACTATGACACATATACTGTTACGTAGATCCACTTTGTATTGGTCATGGCTATGTCTTGTCATCTCGTAGATCCACTGTCTATTCTTCGTGGATATGATCAATTCAGGTCATAGGAGTATAGATCCATAGTGTATCTTCAATGGCTATACCTTTTGTCAATTTAATTATGGATCCACAGTGTATTTTATGGTGACCATACCTAAAAATTCTTTATCACTCAAGCATAGGTATGCTTACCTTGGGTTTTGAAACATGTCATAATATTTGTTTGATGGTTGTGTGCAACTTTTTTCTAGTTTCTCTACGTCCATACCCTTTCTTGAAAAATTCTACAAACTGCTTCAGTCATCATCGTCTTCTAACTTCGTACTTTGGGGGGCAATCTGTTACACCTCAAAATTACTCACTTCGATAGTGTCGCAAATGTCATCATTACAAGTGTTGTAAGTGTCGCATCTTGTCTGCAAGTGTCGCATCTTGACTACAAGTGTTGCAAGTGTCAAAAACAACATACTACCACCTTACTTATGTTGTGCCTCTAACGACATCATAGGGACACTTAATACACCTCAAAGACTAGTTTTGAAGAAGAGAAATCAGTTGACAAGAAATACAAGCCTTTTGCCATTGGAAAAACCACTCAAATATGGATTTTGGAGAGGAGCGCTCCCCTACCCATTGTCAGGGAGTACTGATGCTCCATGAACCTCTTTGGGGGAGTGTTTGAGCACCCTATGCACCTTTTTGGGGGAGCTCTACCCTTTTCTAAGCAAGTTTTGGGTTTGTTGAGACAAATAAGGAAAGAATCCCTCAATTCATGAAGGTAGTTGGATTCGAATAGATGGTCAAGGCATAATTTTAGGGAAGATCCTCAACTGAAGGAGAGGGATCCTCAACTTATCCCAAATATATCTCAAGTGGTTGGACCTATCCAAGGTTATATAAGGAGGCCTTCTCATGGTGAAAGGGGGGATAGAGATTGAGAATTACATCAAACTTATGATCTCATGAGTGAGATGTCATCAAAGCAATCAATGGAGATTACTTGAGCAAAGGGGTTGGACAAGGAGAAATGGAAGAAGATTCTGCACCTTCATTCAAAGGATTGTAAGTATCTTTACTTGTTCTCATTAATAATCAATGCTTGACCTATTTCTTTCAAACTTATACTTGTTCCATATGAGTTTGTATGCAGTAGATGGATCTATATTTGAGCTAATCTCAGTAGAGTAGAAAGTCTTTTGTACCTTTGTTTTTTTTACAGGACCTATCAGGGAGCTTAGGATCGAAGCTTAGCCAGGAATTTGCAAGGAAAAACATCATTAATAAGGTACATATCTTTCTTCTTGTCTTTCATTCATTAGCTTGATTAGATCTAAAATGAAGTCAGTGTCCATGTTTAACACTTTTTTGTCTTCGCCTTAGGAGTCTAGAGACCAAGAGGGAATCCACTTGTCTGCAGGGGGATTCACCTACAACAATGAGATTCCAAGAGAGTGACTCTTGGTGAGATTCTAGGAGTAGTGACCATTGGCGAGATGCCAGGAGGTGGAAATCCTTGGTGGGAGACCAAGGTGGAGATCTTTGGTGTGATGGCAAGATCTAGGTGATCTTGGATAGGTGGAGAGACAGTTCTATTTATAGATCATGCAGATCGAGAACATTTGTGGTAGAGACTACTTTCAATGATCAGGGTACAACCATCTTACCTGAGTATATGCTAGGAGGAAACCATGTCCACTATAGGGATGATATTGGTGGTGATGAGCACTTTCCTCGGTAAGAGGGAGTGTTGAGATTTGGGTGCCTTGGAAAGTAGTACCCCTTGTGTTTGTGAGCTTCTAAACACATGAGGGAAGTAATTTTTACCTTGTACTATGTACTTTGTGTCTAATTTCACTTTGACTTAGGACATTTAAGTCAAAAGTGAAATTTGGTCATTTTAGCCTAAAATGACAATTAATTCACAAAGTGGGTGAATTAATAGACATAAAGTGAAACTATGGAAACTTAAGTAAAGTGGGTTTTGGTTTGATATTTAGTTCATATGATCTCAACCATTGATTAGGGATGAGATGAGATGATCTCATCCACCCATGTTTTAGGTTTCCTTATGCTTCCTAAAGGAGGGCACAAGGGGCAAAGGAAAGCTCATTCCTTATTTTGTTGACATGAGGAGAAGTAGGAGGAGAAAGAGGATGATAATGGTTTCATATGTTGAGGCTATCTTGGGTGCTCCCTTCCATGGAGATAGCTAGCATGATTTGGGTCTCATTTATTTAGTGTGGATCTTCTAGTTCTGAGGAGGGAACACTTGAGGAGGAGGGAACATCATCAGTGTGAAGGAATAACACCTGTCAGATTGCAGTGGGGTATGATTCAGAGGGAGGATACTCATCAGTGCTTGATTACTGTGGAGGGGTTTCCAAATCAAAGCTTCTAGTTGGCATCTACAACAGATTCAGTGGATTTGGGAGCATTTATGAGGGGCACACCATGCTAGGGCGCATTTTATTGGTTTGGACTTGTATTTCATCTTGAGACAAGCTTCTATTGTAATAGGTTCATATATATTTTGTACCTTTTGTATTCCACCATCTATTCTCCTCATTTATAGAGATATATTCCAAACTGGTTTCCCAGGGGGGGTTTATCCAGGGTCATGTTGACCAAAAATACCTGTGTCAATTTTATGCATGATTAGAAGTGTATATCAACATTTTAAAGTTCAATATCTAGAGGCAGTGTTATGTGTTTTAATGTATATTTCATGTGCTAACATTGAGTAAAAAAAACACTTGCAAGGGCACCTTAAAAGAGCACTTAACCATCAAATATTGAGTAGAAAGTTTGGTAATTGTTTTATGTCCTAAAACAACAAGAAAATACAACCACACAGTTGAAACTTAGAGCCATACTAAGGTCAAGGACATACCCTAGGTGGCAGCCTCATAGGACCTCAAAAAATCTACATGGCCCTCCTCATTGCGTCTCTAGTGAACAAGTTTGGACCTTTTAGGAGGTTGATGGTTCTAACTTAAAAGTTAGATGACATAGGAAATTAGGAGATAATGAAGACCCATAAAAACAATTGAAAAAAGAGCTTGAAAGAGAGCAACCAAGTTCTAGTGCCATCAATTCTTTGCAATCTTTGTTTAAAATGGAAATGAAAGTGGACATCAAACCCTATCCAAGTGAGATTGATGATGTCGAGTTGAATAATTAGTTGCAATGCTTAGAATCTTATTTTAATGTCCATAACATGGTATAAGAGAAAACGATTTCATTTTATCGACTAAAATTATAGGGCTATTCCTTGTCCTAGTAGGAAAGCCACAAAGAGACACTTAGGGTAAAGGGTGATCTCTCAGTAACTAAGTGGGAGGTGTCCAAAACCGTCATCATGTCCCATTTCTACAAAATTTGGTATTTATAGGACCAATGTATCATTTGGCATTATTTCAGGTGGAGGCAAGGGCAGAGAATGCATGAGTACACCACCAATCTAGAAAAATGGGAATTGTGTTGGGTATATCTCCCAAGAACTTAGATGTACTCCTAAATTATTTGGGGGGTGTATATAGTAACTTATGGAAGCGACTGGTGCTCTTAAAACCTAGGAAAATTGAGGATGCCTATGTGCAAGCATAAAACATGGAGAATATAAGAAATAAGAAAGTACAACCAAGTGGTTCCAAACAGAAATACCGCCAAGAGGATTCTAGGGAGGGGAAGACGAAGTGGAAATGAAAGGACAAGAAGATAACAATCAGTGCACATCATTGCAAGGATCCAAACAACCACTTGTGACAACAAATTTTGCCTCACTCCGTGCAACTGGCTTAAATGGCCTTCCATTTTCACTTTGCAAACTTGAAGTCCCTTTTTGTTAATTTCATAGATGCATATTGTTCCACATATACATGCCCTATCAGTTACACAACAAGTATGCATGCAAGTTTCTCCACTACAACCCGCGTACATAAAGTTTGGTGCTCAAAATTAAAAATTATGTCAGGTTTCCATGCCATGTCATGAGATCCATGATCCTTGAACTTCCACATACTGGAAACACTCTGAATCAGCCCTTAAGTTCCATTTGAAGGCTATAAATTGAGCTTTATCCAAGCCTTGATTGAACAATTCAACTTGGAGAGCAAAGACACTCTAGATAAATTTCACTTCATATTGAGTCTGCATCCCTTTGTCCTTGAAAGTCTAAACTCATTTTGTTTAGCCCCCAAGATCTTCCTTCTTTGTGATGGAGAACCTCATTGACTCCTATATATGAGCTTGAATTTGGTGGAGGATTGAAGTGGTGGAGGCCCAACTGAAAGGACTTAGTTTCTTGGTTTCGATATGTGTCGTTACATAAGTTTGTCACATATGTACTTTTGTTGATTATTTTAATAGAAATACTCTTTTCTCGTCCAATTGATATCTTGCAAATATTTGAATTATTATTCCATGGGCATATTTTTCATGTATGTTAATGAATTATGCTAATATATATGCTAAAATTATATATTATCACCATATTCTTGCGTATATTGGTTGTTGAGGAAAAGTTGTAGGTATAAAGCTTTGAGTCATGTGCTCAACAATGGTCTTCTTCAAATGCTCGGACGAGGTAGGCTATTAGCCTTGTCTTGTTAGAATTTCTTTTATATAGCATACTTGAGATTAGAGTTTATTTCTGTGTGTCATTCCGTCTGTTTTGGTTTACCTCTTTCCATAGAGAGATTTTCCTCGTAACAGAATTTGCAACCAAACTCGGGATTGATCTCCTTTTTTGGGGTTTGGAGTGTTTTTCTCCTTGGTTTTATCTCTTATAGCCTAAGTTTCCTTGTTCCCTGTTGCTTGACAAATTGTATGTTTCCTTGCATATGAGTTTCTTGGCTTAAACATTTCCCTAGTAGTGTTTTGCTTGGTATACATGATTTTTCCCTTGACAACCGCATATATACATGAGTTGTCTTTCTTTCAGGATCATATATACATGATTTTTTATGAAATAATCACGTGCATCATCTCTTAAGTCTTGCTGGCTTAGTTTGGTGTTTGTTGGGTGAGTTTTGTTGGTTGTTGAGTCTTCTTGGATCCCTATTCTGACTGTTAAGTGCCTACAAAGTGATATGAAGCCTTTTTATTATTGAATTTTTGGGCGGATTTATTTCTTATCATATTTTTCATTGGTTGTCCTTGCACATTGGTCTGAGTGTTTGCTTCTTGGTATCCTACTTGGCTTGTCTCTTTTTGCTTGCAGTAGCGTCTGCCTGTGAAGTTGCTATTTGGTCCTTGCGTTTTCTTTTCCTTATATCGAAAATACAAAAATATTTGCTTATTTACATTATGGAATTTGCACTTTTGATTACTTTGGATTGATTTTGACACATTTGGAGAGATTGCATTTCATTGAAATTGTAGACATTACATTGAAAACATTACATTTAGAAGCATACAATCTCTTTGAAATTCAAGACTAGTACTTAGCATTGTTTTATATTTGCTTCTTTTTATAGGTTGAGTTGTAATATCATCAATTTCATGACCACACCTCTTGAGTAAGTAGAAGCCATTAAAATTAATGTTGATTAATTAAAATTGATTAGAAACTGTTTTATTTTTTAGGGTGCACAAACAAGTATAGGACATAGGATTTTGTGAGTAAACTTCTCCAAGGATATTAAACTAAACATATGTGTCTAACTAGGGAGTGGTGAAACCCATTGTGTAATCAATGATGTGAGGAGGCTCCAATCACACCAAAGTTAAGCACAAGGTCACGCGAAGTTGGTTGCATAGATATCCCTCTAATACCTTCCTAACGTCATATATATTTTTGGGGTTCTATTCATATTTGGGGGTCTCTCTAGTACCTTTACCTCTGTGAGAGGTGGCGATTTCAATATTTTGGGATTTACTCTGCCCATACGATGGACCGGAATTGTGATTGTTCGCATGCACATTGGTTATATTTTGGTGACTCTATTTTGTTGACATAGGTAGACACATAGGTTACTTGCAGGGGTTATTTTGTAGGTTCCTCGAGTCAGATAAGGTTTAGACAACACACAACCTTTATGGAGGATTACCTCTTCAGGGGGATCTAACTGACTGCATTGTTAACCCAATGAGGGCCCTTATAATTGATTCTGATACCTCCAATATTTTGAAGGGAGTCTTAGGACCCTCTTGGGAGAGACATACCTACTCTAGTGAGGGAGGCCCCTTTTCAGCCACTATATCCTGTTTGTGTGCATTAGCCCTTTTGCTTTATTTTCGTGTGCTCTTTGATTATTAGTTGGCCCTAGGATTTTGTTTTATATCTCGAGTCCTAGGTCATCATGGATCAAGACCGGTCTCCTCGCCGGTCTCATCATTTGTTGACGTTGCCAATGCATCTTGACCCTTTACCAAAGCTTCCTTCTAAAATATGTAGAGTTAATAAACGTGGTACATATATCTCCACCGCCCATAATCGTGATCATTTGGTTATGAGTACTGAGTCATACCTAAACATCTTGAGGATTCCTTAGACTCCCTTCTCTTATATGATCAATGGGATCCCTTCAAATCCTTCATCCTCGATGGTGTGGGTGTCAGAGGTTCCCTCCTCTAGTGATACCCCACCTGTGAGTTCTACTCGACCCACAGGAATGAGCCCTTTTGGATCTCTTTTTGGTATGCCGAGTCATGATTCTCAGTCAATAAATTCAAACTCTAATCCATTTTCTTTTGGTATGCCTAACATGACGTTGCAACTCTCATCTTGCGTTTCAATGACTAATGTGAATCCTAGTTTTGGGTATGGGGTCACGATGCCTCCTTATGTTCCTTTCTCATTTGGTGGAGTTCATATCCCCCAAGCAAGTACTACAGTTGGAGGTTGGAATCATCTTTCCTCTGGGCCTAATCCTAGCTTCAATGCTCTGGGATGGAGTGCTAAATCGAGTGGACAATTCACTTCCTATATTCTACCCTTCATTCCCTCTTCCTCCAAGTCTATTCCGATGAACAAATATATTATGGTGAATCCCCCTCTATCCTCTGATGTTCCATCCAGAGGGAGTCAGTTTCACAGTATGGGAAACCCCCAACACAGAGTTCCTTTGGCTGGGGGAAACATATATAATCCTCATCATGCCGCTTCCGTGGGTATGGTGCCCATAAAATTTTTCATGAATCGTTTTGGAGAAGGATATCATCCTACTAGACATAGCCATGGTATATACAAAAACCTTGTATGGTCTGTAATTCCCGATCCCCAATCTTTCTGTGGAGCATGGGCTCAGATGACGCAACCTCGACTCCCTTTTCTGGCCATGCATAATCTACCAGATTTGTCAAAATTAATGAATGACCCTATGCTTCATGATCTGTCATGGTCCCCTATCCCCACCAAGCTTCCTTCGGACATTCAAAAAATTGAAGGCAAGATTGGTGAGGATCTGGGTGATCACATCACTACTTTTCATCTATGGTGCTCATCTAACTCCCTAAATGAAAATTCTATTCATTTGAGGCTATTTCAACGCACCCTCATGGGGGTCGTCGCGAAATGGTACATTGAGCTACCAGGGGGAACATATGGAACTTTCAATCAGATGGTATTGGTCTTTCTCAACCACTTCCAGTTGTTGGTTCGTTATGATGCCAACATAGAATTTTTTTTGGCCTTCTGCCAAGATAAATCCACACATATATCAAACTATATCCAAGAGTGGCATAGACATAAGAGGTTGATTAAAGCCTACATTCCTCCAAATTTTCTGTTGGAATGGTTCCTTAAGTCTCTATTTCCTTATATTTCGAAGGATGTCTCTACATTCGGAGTAACATCTGAGGACGAATCCATTTTCAAAGCCCAACAATTGGAGCTCATATATGCTCAATATGGGATGATTTATGAGATTCTTCTCGACGCGTCATGGTCAAAATACGACCCTAGACAAAATCTCGGGCCTCATGCAAATGGAATCATAGGCTATGCAAATGATAAGACTATAGACTTAGTGACGAACCAATTGATAGATTTGTCTCTAAGCCAACATGTAGCAGGACAATCTTCAACTTCGTCCTCCACCCCCAACCAGTCGGAAGATGTGCATTCTGTATTGTCGTTGGCTAACCCAAATGGTAACCAACAACCAGGAGGGAATACAAAGAAAGGAAAAGGTAATAATCATAAGGGTGGGAAAAATAATAATAAATCCAAGGATGACACTAATAATCATAGATAGAATAATAATGTTGGTGAGGGAAAGAAATAAAAACGAAAGGTGAAGCTTCCTTGTAAAATTTGTAAAGATGATCACCTTACCCACCTATTCCCCAAAATTGAGGAAGCCTCGAAGCTCTTATTGCAGCCTCCCATTATGATGACAAATCCATTTCCACATAATCAACACATGGCCTCGGGGACCTCCAACATTGGAAATTTGTCGAGCGAGAGTCAAAACCCCTCGACACATGAAGGTGGCCATCTTTGTGTCAATATGTTCAAGTCTCAGATTGTTGTAGCCACTCGATCTCATGATTATGGTTCTTTACATACTTTTATAGGTCTAGAGTCTCCCCCTCCCCCCAAAACACCCTTGCATATCGAAAAGATGAAACCTATGCCTCGTATTCTGAAAGGAGTACTAAAGTTCTCTGCCCACAATCGTAATGATAGAGCTGCCCAGAACTATTCGATTGTCAAAGATATGAGCCAAACCCCTTGTGCGATGTCGACTTTGGAGGTGCTCCTGACATGTCCTTCATAGAGGAACGCCTTATTATCTATGTTAGGAGCTCTAGACCCATGTGGCTCAAAATTTATCAAGTTTGACGTCACAAATGTTAAGCCTCACTTCTTTACCACGTGGCCTTTCGAATCCATGTGGATTACATGGAAATTACCATCAAACATACTGTAATTGATGAAGGTGTTGCGACATGCATGATGTCCCTAAATTTTTGGAAATCCATTGGCTCTCCGACCTTGTCTCAATCTATGACTATGTTGACCTATTTTTATGGGCATTTGTTTCTACCCCATATAATCCTCCTGCTTTTCCGATCCAGTTAGGTGGGAATACTATGGAGGTTGATGTCGAGGTGGTTGACGCGCCTATTGACTACACTTTACTACTAGGGTGTAATTGGACTTGTTCCACGACATTAGTCGTGTCATATGTTTTTTGTACTTTATGTTTTCCCCACGAAGGGAATATAGTGACGATTGATCAGTTGTCCTTTGCACACACTAGTCCTAGTGTATCGGATGGACCTTCGGTCCTTGTGATTGATAATTCTCAGTAGAAAACTGAGGATGTTGGTGTCAGAATGTATTCCTCTTTGATGGTTATCTTTGATTTCATGGCACCAATTCATGATATTCATGCCATTTCTGGTGAATCTTCGTCGTTGATGAGGTCCGTTCCTTTCCGTACTTCGTATTGTTGGGTTTGTGTTATATTCTTTGCACGAGTAGGAGCATATGTGCGTTGCACTGGGAACATAGGGGGGTTAGAGGGGGGTGAATCCCCCCACATGAGGGTTCAGGGCAACACCCCCGAAATTGTTTTTTATACCTCAGGAAACATGTCACATATTTAGGTGGTTTTTCAGCACATGGTTTTTTGTCGATGGTTTTCTATTTTTGGTTAAGGAATTAGGGTTGTTGACTGATACAGGTCATTGGGTTAGGGTTTTGTATTTATATGGATCCTATATGTATATTGTATTGTAAACAATGTATCACTATGAATGAATATAGAATATGTTGGTTTTCCCAGTTTGGGTTTCCAAGGGAAAAATCTTTGTGTAATGTTTGTATTTGCCATTGTATCTTTTCTGTTCTTTTTCTGAAAATCTATTTGCAATAAATATTGTACAAGGTTAAAATCTACACATATTTCAATGACCCTTGGACCCTACCTTCCTTGAGTATGTCGTACGAAGGTCAGTCACACATTGGGATGGAAATTCCACTGTCAGCAGTAGAAGTTGTGTATCAAGATATTCTTGACGCTATTGTTGACCTAGATCCTTCCTCCTTGTGAACATACGAGGTGGATCTTGTTTTAGAGGTCGTTTGGGATTCTCAATCATCTTGTTTGCATTATCTCCTCGATGATACTTTACCTTTGGATGAAGGCATCTTAGAGGCCATTTCTGGTCCTGATAGGCCTTGGGACGATACACATCATCGATCCTATTTTCTCCCAGAGCTTGTTAAGATCGAACATGATGACTTTATATATACCTTGAGTGAGATGGTCAGTTACGCTATGGTTCCATTAGATACACATGGTATTTATGCCAAAGAAAACATAGAAAATATTTCTCCTACCATCATAATCAACATCTCTCATATCCTTGGAAAAATTGAGAACATATATATCGATGCAGATTGTTCTCCTGAAGTAATTCAGATCTACATCGATCTCTTCAAAGAATTATGAGATGTTTTTTCTTGGTCATATGAAGAGATGCCAGGGATTGACCCCAACATTGTCGAGCATGATATTACAACCTATCTAGATGCTAAACCTATTCGACAACATCTTAGAGTTGTTAATCCTAGGAAGGCCCATGCAATCAAGGAAGAAGTAGAGAAGCTACTTAATGTTGGTTTCATCTACTCAGTTCCCTTGTTTGAATGGGTGTCCAATCCCATTCCTGTAAATAAAGGGCAAGGAACCGTCCACGTGTGTATGGATTTTAGAGACCTAAACAAGGCCTATCCTAAAGATAACTTCCCGTCTCCTTTCATTGACTAGATTCTTGATGAGTGCATGAGAAGTAGAGTCTTTTGTTTTATCGATAGATTTTCAGGGTATAATTAAATTCAGATCAAACCCTAGGATCAACATAAGACAATGTTTATTTGTCCTTGGTGTAATTTTGCATACCATAAAATTCCTTTCGACCTTAAAAATGCGGGAGAAACCTTCCAATGTGCCATGACGTTTGCATTTCACGATCTCAAGCATATTTTTGAAGCTTACTTAGATGATCTCGTTGCTCACTCTCACAAGAGAGTAGATCACTCCACTCACCTTCAATTAGTATTTGATATATGTCACTACTATCACATTTGGTTGAAACCTCACAAGTGCATCTTCTGCGTTAGGTCTGTTCATCTTTTAAGATTCATAGTGTCTGAGCATGGGATCATGGTATATCCTATGAAGTTTGAGGCAATACCTCGATTGCCTCCCCTGCACAACATTAGACAACTTCAAGGTTTATAGGGGAAGGCTAACTTCTTGTGTCGATTCATAGTGAACTATGCTAATTTAACTAAATATTTCATGCATCTTTTGAATCAGGACACTCCATTTATATGGGATGAGCGAGTGTAGGAATCCTTCGATGCTCTTAATAAAGCTTTGGTATCGACGCCTCTGCTGAAGCCTTGAGACTACAATAGAGACTATTTGATTTATATTGCCGCGTCCAAAGGGAGAGTTGGTATGGTTCTAGTTCAAGAGGATGATGAGATCAGTGAGCACATTGTTTACTATCTCAGTTGAAACCTAGTTGGTCCTTAAATTAAATAATCTCACATAGAGAAATTGGCCTTGGTCGTCATACATGCGAATCCGATATTATGACATTAAATATTACTTTGTAGAACTACCATGGTTGCGGATATCAATCCATTTCAATACGTCCTCACAAAGCGTATCATAGGGGGGAAATACAATAAGTGGATTGTTATTTTGCAAGAATTTGATCTTGATTTCGCTTTGACGAAGTCTAGGAAATCACTAGTTTTTACTGAGTTGATATCGGAATTCCCTCGACTAGATGAGGAAATTTTTCATGACAATTTGTTCACGGATGAAATCATTTTCCTTATCTTGTCTTCATACCCCTTGTATGGAGACATTTTGATCTATCTTAAAACCTTGAAGATACCCCAGCATCTTTCGAGAGACAATTGATGACGTATATGTCATCAAGATAAAAACTACCTTATTATCGATGACACTTTGTATAGTCAAGGGGTAGATAATATTTTACGTCATTGATTGAATCACGAGGAGGCTGAGGATGTTATCAATGATTGTTAAAGTGGGGCATGTGGTGGTCATTTATCCGGGTTTGCGAAGACCCAAAAGATATTGCGAGCTAATTATTTTTGGCCATCAATTTTTAAAGATTGCATAGAAGTGATCAAGAAATGTCACTCTTTCTAGGTGTTCGCTTGGAAAATGCACTCGCACCCAACCCCTCTTCACCCAGTCATCACCGTCGGTCACTTCACCAAGTGGGGGGTAGATTTTGTGGAATGTAACCCAGCCTCGGCTGGGGGGAACCAACATATTATCATGGTTGTGGATTATTTTACTAAATGGGTAGAGGCCATGCCTAAAGTTAAATCCAATGGTAATAATGAAACATTCTTTGCATTCAAACAAATTATAGCCCAATTCAGAATCCCAAGAGAGATTGTCATTGATCATGGAAGTCACTTTCATAATGAAATGTTGAAAGAGTTAGCATCAAAACTTGAGTTTAAGCACAACTATTCTTCCCCTTTGTTGGCACAGGGGTAGACCCAGGGTTTAGCTCCAAGAGCACAACAACAAGCCCTAACTATTGGCCCTTTCGGCAACACCTACGAGGCAGATGCAGTCTCACCCAAAGTATCTATGGGGGGTTGCAGGACAAATATGTCTACAACCAGGGGAATACAAAGTGGATCCAATACACAGACAACACAACATCTAGATGTCAGTTATCAACTTAGTCCTACCTCGCACATTTATTTGTCAGATCTAACACATTAGTGGAATAACATAATATCAAGAACAAGAGAATGCCACATCAATCACACACAACACCAAGACATATGTGGTTCACCCTCTCCCTAGGGCTACATCCACATAAATGTGATTTATAACATATTAAGATGAAATCATACAGTTCTTATCTACGTTCTTAGCTAGTAGATATTCTCTCTTTCTCTCTATATTCCCTCTCTATGCACCCAGCTGCAGAGTTGATCTTTGCACCCAGCTGAAGATCTTACAACATAGACTTCCCCCACTCCTCAATGCTTCTCTCTCCCACTACAATAATCAATAAAAAAAATAACGACGACAAAAACAATGACAACAACCCATCCCAGGTCCTCTTGACCTTTATTTATACATTACAATAACTCACCGATAGCCTTAGGCCAAAACCTAAGTGTCAAAACCCTAGATACCAAAACCCTAGGTCAACTTGACCCACGTTTTCAGGGCTTCACCAACTTGTCTTTCCTTCCTTCTTGTGTGATGCTCCAAATCATCCAACAGTGGATTTTTCCGCTTGCTGGGTTGCCCACGATTCATCTCCATTGTTGATCTCTCATCCTCGATCTCCTCGTCCACCGACTTTGTTTCTCTTACTTTGCTCCGCTTTTCTACTCTTACGCTCACTTTGACCCAGTATCAATCATTGTGTCTTCCACGCAGTTCACATTCCATCTTTTCTGCCTTACTCTTTGCTTACTTACATACCCAAGGGCCAACAGGCCCCCAACACTCACCTATGACTCGTCCTGAGGCACTTCAGATTTGACCCTTGTGATTTTCTTCAACTTCAGGCTGCGCAGAGTAGCCTGTGCTTTCTGCTCTTTCCTTCCCCACTGCATGCAGACTATATTTCCTGTGTCAGGTACCCAGTTTCAACTGCACCTGGTTCATGGATCATTTTTCCTATGCTTTTAGTGATAGTTGCGAGGCAGCTGGTTGTCATAGTATAGTTTCAACCGGCTCTCGTTCACCAAACCTTATTTCCATTCTCCATTCAAGGTCTTCAACTGTGCAACTCCTCCTTCTCTGACATAGACAACCTCATATGGCCCCAACCAATGTGTTCTGAACTTTCCTAGATGCTTAATGAATTTTTTGTTGTATATCAGTACCAAATCTCCTTTCTTAAATGCTTTGTTCTTAATGTGTCTGTCATGGTAGGCATTTTCTATTTCCTTCTGTAACTGCTGATGGAATCTTGCAATAAATTTTTCTTCTTCTAGTTCGACCAACTGTGCGAGCCTCTCTTGAACAAAACCAGTGTCATCCATATCTATAAAGGTTGTGATTCTTAATCTCAGGACCAAATATTCCATCGTGACAACTGCTTCGAGAATAGAAACCAACTTAAAGGGGTTCTGCATTGTTAGCTTCTTGCAAGTGATTCTATAGGTCCATAGTACTACTGGTACTCTTAAATCCCAGTCATCCCTGTTCACATTGCAAATATTCATCAGCGTTATCTCCAAGATCTTATTGAATGCTTCAACTATCCCATTCGCTTGCGGTAGGGTGTGCTCTTTTGATGATGGACTACAAATTCCCCGGTCAAGGCTTCAATGGTCTTATTAATAAAATGGGTGCCTTGATCACTCATAAGGATCTTTGGGCATCCAAACCTGGTTATGATGTCATCAAATATGAATCGCATAGCTGTAGTTTCACTATAATCTCTAACTGCTCTTGTATTGGCCCATCTGGTCAAGTACTCTATCGCAATGATTATGTATCTGGATCCTGTGTGCTTTCCTGGTGGGTTTATATGTCCCACAAAGTCAATGACCCATTTCTCAAATTCTTGTAGGGTCAGTTGTGGTGCTAAAGGAATTCCATCTCTTCTGGACGGTTTCCCAACTCTTTGGCATACATCATAGGCTCTGTAATAGTCCTTAGCATCTTAGTGTAAGGTAGGCCAACAAAGGCCAACTCTAAGAACCTTCTGCGTTGTTTATTTTCTTGCGTAGTGTCCTCTTGCGATGCCTTCATGAGCTTCTTCAAGGATCAATGGTCTCTCTTCCTCCATAACACACCTCCTCAATATCTCATCAAGTCCCATCTTGTATAGTTGTCCAACTATAAGTGAAAAGTATACAACATGTACTACCGATTGTTTCTTTTGGCTGACTGTATATTCACTAGGTTTCATTCCTATTGACAGGAACTATACTATCTTTGTGAAGTGATCATCAATCTTTCTAATGGCCAAAACTTATGCATCTGACAGTGTATCCTCAAAACTAGTAGGCTCTTCTCCATGTTCCAACCTTGAAAAGTGGTTAGGACCTTTGTTCATTCTTCCTAGATTAACCACGATCTCAAAATCATATTCTCGAAATAGTAGAAGCCATCTGCATATTCTCCCTGCATATTCTACCCCCCAACACTAGCTTGTTGACTAGGTATTTCAGTGCGGAGTGATCGGTAAACATTTTAAAGTGTCCTCCCAACAAGTAGTGGCGAAACTTCTCCAACGCATACACCATGGCTAACCCTTCTCACTCAGTGGTGGTGTAATTAATCTCAGTTGTTGATAGCTTCCTGCTAGCAAAGGCTAATGAGTGGTCAATGTTTCCAGCTCCCAGTTGTGCTAACATAGCTCCTAATGCAATAGAAGATGCATCGACATGCACGTGAAATTCCTTGCTCCAATCTAGGAAAACCATAATAGGCGCAATAACCATTTTTTTTTTAGTGTGTCGAATATCTGCTGACATTCTTTTGTCCAATGTGTTAGAATATAATAGATGTGCTCGTTTTACCATCGACAATATCACTATTGTCACCCAACCATAGGCTGAAGCCACCCTCCGAGCACCTTGACCTTGACAGAGAATCACTCCAAAAGTAAACCCTAGGCTAGATAGCCAAACAAAGGGTAGCACACCTTTCCCCAAGGATAGCGCACCAAACAAGAGCCGATCAGATAGTCCAAACCATAACCAAGAGATAGTCCAAGCCAAAATGCAATCTGCTAGCTGCAGTAGCTGCAATGACAACCGTCTTCCAAACTTGTGCACAAACTAGGCAACTGCAGTGTGCACAAGTGTTGCTCTGTAATTTTGAGAATGCCTGCCAGAATGAAGACTAGCCTCCTGTATTTATACTAATTCTAGCTAACTGTCTGGACTAACTTCTCATTCTGGGTGTCTATTTACTTAGTATATAATATTTCTTCTGGCTGACTTCTTCTCTTGTAGGCTAATAGCCTAATACCAATTATCCTCTTGATATGACTTGTCTTCTAGGGTTATTAGCCAACTCATTAGGGTTTCTTCTTACTTCCCGAAATATTCTATTCTTGTCAAGTTTCCACATGGAGGTAAATACCTCTGAAACTACCATAATATTAACACTCCCTCCTAGCTAGGGAGGTATTATAGGTAATGGTCTTGAGCACAAACATACCATTCACCCGATAGCATCAACATATTTGTATAGACTAGATCATGAGAACCATCATCACCATCAGTGTCATCAACTGCATCATCTCTCGAAACCATACTCTATCTGAGTAATTTAGACATGATGTTGGATAAGTCACTCACAGCACATAGTGACACAAGAGCCATTCTTCTAATCTGGACATATGTCCTAGAAAAATAAATGTCCTGAACCATTTTCAGTCTGGGAAATATCTGTCCATTGATCATTCATCTAACTAATAATCATTTTCAACACTGTTGATAGTCTTCAAGGAAATTAGAACAACATTCGATAGAACACAACTGTGTCTATCCATAGTAGTACACAACTACAATATAGTGGTACACTACCACACCAAGTAGCACACATGTACTTGATCAATGACATATAGTCACAAATAGTGGAACATATCCACCACAGTAGTATACATATACTATCTAGAGACATACAATCTTCATAACAATCATATGATATCAACCTGTACCAAAACAATGTTATGATATAAACTGAATCATCTGGGCCATTCTTCCACTCACATCTGTGAGATCTTGGAAGATCATCTTCCCTCAAAAGGTAAAATATCAATGATGAGCTATCTGGACTATTCTTCTCAAGCAAGGAAGAATAACTGTCCTGATTTTTGAGCTTGGACCATTCCTTTGACACTAGACAAAGTGTAACCTGGAGAGAATGAGTCTTCCCTAAGGAATGTCTGTCCCTGATTGTTGAACCTGGACCATTCCCCACCCTGGGCCATTCCTTCCACACTAAACAAAGTGCAACCTGGAGAGAATGAATTTGTCTTAAGGAATGACTGTCTGAACCATTTCCTAAGGAAATGACTGTCCTTCACCAACCTCCAAAATGGACCATTCCCCATGTTAACCGCAATGGGAAATTACTGTCTCGCGAGGTGGGCTAGTCTTGTTGAGTAACCCTCAAGAAGAGAGACTACCCTAGACCATTCCCCATGTTAACCATAATGGGAAATTGTTGTCTATGGTACATCAACAATCCATTGAACCATTTCATTAAGAAAATGACCGTTCAATCTGGACCATTTTCTGAACTGGAAAATGTCTGTCCGATAGAAATCTCAAACCACTTTCCAAATCTGGAAAGGAACTGCTCATCCTGGACCATTTTTTGAACTGAAAAATGATTGTACATCAATCAATAACACATCAGTGCTCCCTCCCAACCTGGGATTCATCTCTTCCTTTTTCAATAAGGAAGTTGTCTCCACGAGCTCCAACTTGAGTACACAAACTCTTTCATCTTGGACAGAAGCTTTACCAAAATGTTTGCTTATCTGCTCATCTGTGGAGATATATATTGGAGAACCACTTTCTCCTTTCTTGACTTTATCACAAAGAATGTAATGCTTGATCTCAAATGTGCTTCGGTCTGGAACACTGGTTTTCTCTGAAGGCTTCATATAGCTCTAATCAATAAAGTATATCATTGTTGGATTCCTCTTTGGTTCCTGCTAGCTCAAAACATCGTGGAAAGGGTCAAACTGGAACATATCCATGTGGCACTTCCTCTGTCATCATGACATCTTTGTCATGGATGTTGGAGTTACTATGTTTTACTCACCAACAATACTTCACACACACCTAGGATTTATTTTTTCTAGGGTTATTCCTTGTTTATTAGTTATAATTAGTCATTATCCAGTCTCTTATATTTTAGGGGAGAATATTCCACTTGGAGAATATTCTCTTTCAGTTGACACTTTAGTTTGACTAGTTGAGTTGAGTTTAGATGTTGCATTGGTTTTTTCACCATGCAACATTGGGATCATCACCAACTCACTACTCTTTGCTCAGTCAATTAACTGAAGACTTGTTGACTAGTTAACTCAACTAGGTGGCAGTTCACTCCCGTAACTGCCTAAGAGACCAGACTAGGTGGAAGTTTACTCTTGAAACTGCTAGTGTGTGTCTAGATCAATATAGACCACCACTATGGCTCATTATTTACTCATGTATCCTATATATATTGTAAATTATTCACTCTTTGAGTGTGGAATATGGTTAATGAGAATTCTTCCATTCTTTCTATCTTGCTTCTTCTTTCTCAATTTCGCTCTGCAAATGTGTGTAGTATTTTTTATCTAGATCTATTCTGTGCAGGCTCAACACATTTACAACGGATTGGCAATCCATCATCCTGATCTTATGAGTAATCATTATGATACAATATCTTTGTTATGGAAAGTCTTCACCACGCTTCTGCTGTGAATTGGAGGTTCTCCACCAAGTTGTCTTCTTCCGTCTGCATACAAGGGTCTATTTCTGGTATGCCTCAAAGCCTTGAGGTTGCTCTTCATACTCTCTTTGTTCAATTGCTCTGGAGAACATTCTTTGCATTCATCTGATGTAGAACTCCAACCCATGGATATTGCAGATGATATAATGACTAATGTAGAGGTATGTTTGGTTTACTGGAATGAGTAATCATCATAGTCTTATCCCTCCATCTTGGAGAACCTCTAGTTCTAGATCTCACAACGCTTTCATTCATAAGTCTTCCATACATTGTTCTTCATCACAAATTTTAGTTCCTCTGCTTGATTTCTTTTAGTGATTTCATATCAAGCTGGTAATCTTGTGATTCGATACAATGACTAGTTGTTTTGTCTTTTATTTCTTTCTTGGAATATTCATGTTCTTCCTTATGTTTCTCTTTAGCTCTTGGTTCCATGGAGTTTCTTATAGATTCCATGCCCTAGAGATTTCACTTCTTTCTTTCATCATAGGATCATAGATGTGGATGGAAAACCAAGGATACTTTAAGGATTCTCTTTGAAGAATACTTCTTCTAAGGTCGAACTAAACACGTGCTACCTTTCATGGCTACTACCATGGATATATACTTCATCATCTTCAATGGATCATATGATTAGCTCCCTCCTAATCCTTGCTTCATGTATGAGTGCATGTTTTTCTTTTGGAAATATACAATCAACTCCGTCCATAATCCACGCTTTCGTCTGCATCCTTATTTCCTTCTGCAAGGTGTCATAAGTTTTTCTCCAATTTCTTCTTGATTGTTGACTTCTTCCTGTCTTTTACTTCTTCTCTTTTACTTTAAGATTGATTCTGATTTTGGCTTGTCTTGCAGCTGTTACTTATGTAATAAATTCCACATGAATTGTTTGATGTACTTCATCCTTTCATTTGTATTGTCTAACTTGCAGTCATAATGATAACAATCCTTTTTGTTTCTTCCATAGGTATAGTTTCTCTTTGAACACATTATCTTCTACGAAGTAGATATGCAAGATATGTAAAAAAAACATTCTATGTACAAGAACTATGAAGAGTATTGTTACCTTGTCTTAGAAGAAGAACTCTGTTTTACCCTGCTTGGTCTTCTTTGTAGGTTTCTTTTCTTTGGAAACTGATGCTTCGTGTGTCCCCTTCCTTTTCTTTAGCTTGGGACAATGATTCTTGTAGTAACCATACTTTCGACAGTTGAAGCATTGTATTTCTGACATGTCTTTCTCTTTATTTGGCTTCTTCCTTGAACCAAACTTCATTTTGTTCATGAAATTCTTCAATCTTGATGTAAAGGCTTGATCATCGTACTTATTTTGGGGTTTCTCTTTTGAATTGATCCTTGATTATTCTTGAGCACAACAAGTCCAAAGTTCTTCAAATGTAGGATACTCCTTCTTTGTGTTCATGCTTGCGGAAAATGCATCCCATGTCTTTGTAAGACCGTTGAGTACTATATTTACCAGTTCCTTCTCTGAGATGATCTCTTCAATAGCTTTTAGTTGATCTCTTAACTGAGAGATCCTCACAAAGTACAATGTTATGCTATCATCATCATTCATCTTCATGTCACAGATCTCATTCTTTAGACTCATTACTTGTCCAATGTTTCTGAATGAGAAGAGGTTTGTTAGGGCATCATACATCTTCTTTGATGAGTCAAGATGGGAGATGTAGGGTATTAAGTGGTATTTTATAGATTCCACTATGATACTCATGGCATTGATGTCACTGTCTTTGAACTTCTCCATAACTGCAACGTTCTACGGTTCCTTCTCTTTTCCTTGTTCAAACTCTGGTTCCACGATCTTTCCTTTCACGATATCCAACACTTTATTCTTGGCAAGGATGAAGTCAATCCTTGTCTTCCACGCTCTGAAGTTATAAGCTCCATCTAACTTTTTTTTTGACTTCATAGAGTAAGTCATGGATTCTTTGGCTTGGTCAACCCTAGATTTGACCAGAAACTCAAACTTGACGTCTTAGCTTGCTGAGAGTACTAGGAGGTGCGCTAGGCTGGGGTGTACTAGTCTATCTGGAAATTAGGTCAATCCCTTCACTTAAGGTGCCTCAATGAGAGGATTAGGGTTTCTGCAACTGCACCTACTAGTAACCCTAACGATAGTGCTTTGGTAACTGCTCCTGCTAGAAACCCTAGTGAAAGTTCTTCAATGAGCTTAGTATCCTTATGGATATGCTCCCTTCCAGTGGTTAGACTGAATGAAGGAGGTGTGGGCCCATAACCTGTTAGAAATGGATGTGCTTGTTTTACCATCGATAATATCACTATTGTCACCCAACCATAGGCCGAAGCCACCCTCCGAGCACCTTAAACTTGACAAAGAATCACTAAGGAAGAAAAACCTAGGCTATATATCCAAACAAAGGGTAGCACATATTTCCCCAAGGATAAAACACCAAACAAGAGCTGATCAGATAGTCCAAACCATAACCAAGAGATAGTCCAAGCCAAAACACAATCTGCTAGCTACAACAACTGCAACAAAAACTCTCCTCCAAACTTGCGCACAAAATGGGCAATTGCAGTGCACAAAAGTGTTGCTCTGTAATTCTGAGAATACCTACCAGAATGAATACTAGACTCTTATATTTATACTAATTTTGGCTAACTGCCTCGACCGACTTCTCATTCTGGGTATCTATTTACTTAATATATAATATTTATTTTGGCCGACTTCTTCTCTTGTAGGTAATAACCTAATACCAATTATCCTCTTGAGCCAACTTGTCTTCTAGGGTTACTAGCCAACTCATTAGGGTTTCTTCTTGCTTCCTAGAATATTCTATTCTCGTTCAGGTTTACACGTGGAGGTAAATACCTCCCGTAGATACCATAATATTAACACAATGAAACTGTCCGTATTTTTTCAAAATCTTCTCCATGGGTGTTGTGATCTGTGCATAGCCTTTAATGAACTTCCTGTAGTATCCAGTGTGTCCCAACACAGTGCACAGCTACTTGACTGAAGTAGGAGGGGGAAAATCAATTATAATGGCAATCTTTGATGGGTCTACCAATAGTCCTTGCTTACACACAATATGCCCTAACAACACTCCAAAGGGTGAAAATAAGATGCACTTCTTTAGGTTCAAGGCAATCTAACACTGCCTGCACTTATCCAACATTAGTCTTAAACATTCAATATGATTTTGTAATAAGCTAAAAACAATCCAATCATCAAAATATGCTTCCATAAATTTATGTAAAATATCCTTTAATGCTTCGACCACTACCCTGGAAAATATGGTTGGGGCATTCTTCAATCCAAACAACATCATTGTATACTGGTAGGACCCCCATTCTATTGCAAATTTGGTCTTATGGTGATCTTCCTTGGCAATTCGGATATGATGGTATCCTGAAAATCTATCTATAAAAGAATATACCTCTTGTCCTCCTACATTATCTAACACTTTGTCAGTAAATGGTGTAGGGAATGGGTCATGCAAACATGCACCATTCAACTTCCTGAGATCTACACAGATCCTGATCTCTCCGGTATTTTTATCTTGCAACACCATAGGGCTAGTCCATTCTGACTCTTTAACAGGTTCTATGATTCTTGTCTCTAACATATTGTCAAGTTCAATCTTCACTTTCTCCTTTATTTAGGGTTCAATCTGTAGGGTCTTTGTTTAACTGGCCTTGCGTCTGGTTTCAAAGGGATCCTCATCTCTCCCATGGGCCCTTTAATTCCCTTCATATCAGTGAACTTGGTTGGAAACAAGTCCTAATATTCATGCAGTAACTCTGTGATCTTGTCAATAGTGGTAGCATCCCAATAATCTCCAACATTTGCAAGCTTCGGTGTTTTCTCTATTCCAATATTGATTTTTTTGATTTTAATTGGTTGTCCAATGATAGGTAGCTCAATTCCTGGTCCTTCTATGTCTCTTTGGCCTTCAGTTTCGGTGATGTTCACCTTCCTAGGATCATCGTCTTCATCAACATTGATATTGTAACCGCCTTGCAGTTTCTGGAGAGGTGCAGTCCATTCATCCTCTTCTTGTTCCAAAGGGAGGCTAGGTGTTTCCTCAAATACTTTCTGTCTTACAATCTGTAACTGATCCACTGTAGGATATTGGATTTCAAACAAAAAGGTAGTTACAAAGTTCTGGGTCATACCTTCCCAATCTGTAGTGATGAGGCATAGTTCTGCTTGAATATACCAGTTTATAGGGGTTGTGTCCAATGTGTTGATGAATTTGTGCACCCACTTCTCTTGAGGAATTCTGCTCCAAGATTCCTCTCAACTTCGCACATGGTCCTTCAGACAAGTTTGACCTATGTACCTAACTTCAGAGCCTTCTACTTGCTCTGAAAACCACGCTTTCATCAAAGTGTGACATTGTACCCAGTCCGTAATGTTTCTTTTGTGTGTCCCCCACCATCTTGCTAGGGTTGATTTCAAGGCCTCATTCATTGCCAACAATCTTTGTTGTGTTGGTACAATTTTTTCAAAGTCCAACAAGAATGCTTCTAAATGATTTAGACCATCAAAGGTGGGAAAGGTACTTATTGTTGTGTCGATCTAGCGAAATTATTGGGTTAATCTAGCACATATCCTTGTATATACTTCATACATTTTGTTCTTCTAGTTCTCCAGTGATTTTTCTGAATCTAATGAACATGCGTTGTCACTTCACCAGCTTAGGTTCCCATCCTCTGTAGGATTAATGTAATCCTATTGTCTTGCTATTAATTTGTATATGTTTTCTAGTTCATATGCGCGGTCTTCTTCTCTAATGGGTTCTGTGTATCTATGAACTTCATTGAGATCCAAAGGTGAAATGACCCTAAGGCCATCTCCTTCAAACGTCATTCTTATTTTCTTTAAATTGGAATTATTGAAATCCCAATCAATTCCTAATAGCGCAGGGTAAGGACAACTATCATAAACTATCTCAATCACCTTGAAGTCTGCAAACGTCCTTACTCCATCGATGTCCACAAGGACATGTTTCAATCTTCCAAAGGGGCTTACAACTTGCTGATTAGCCATCCTAAGTATGATAGGGGAATATATCAACTTAGGTTTTCCCATCAGTGCCCAGGTCTGCTTCATCATGACATTGACCTTCGACCCTAAGTCGAGGACCATGTAGTCGATATCATACTCTCCAATTTGAGCATTCAGGTGTAGTTCCTTATTTGTCATTCTCTTTTTAGAGACTTGGTGTACTTCTCTATTCAACAAGGGATCTATCTTTCCTAGCTCATATTGTCTGATTAAATTTTGTAGCTCTTGTACAATGCTTTCATCCTGAATCAACTTAATACAAGTATATAATAATTCCATGAGCTTGCTTACCTCTTTTCCTTATCCTAGCAAAGCAGACCAATCAAATTCTAGAGGCATTCCACATTCTCTTACTTCTAATCGTGCCTTCGATGAAGAACCTTGGTCTCTCCCGAATTGTTTTCTTGCCTCCTCAAATATTTGTTTTTCTTTCTTTGCATAAAAAACGCGTGTCTTCTCTCCAGCTTTCTTGACTCTTGATTATTCTATAGTATTTCCTTGGGTCTCTTTGTCTTCTCCTATAAAAAATCCTCCTCTAGTGATAAATAATAGGGTCCTCTTCGCGAGTTTCAACGTATATCAATTGCACTTGCGGGTTCTGCTGAGGTCCTCATCTCTCCTGAAGTTTGGATAGCAGCGCAAGACAATCTTCGATAACGTGTTCGAAAGAGCTACAGTAGTTGAAAGTGGTACAAGGGTTCTGACAACCCCTTGCTAAGTGTCCTGGCTGTGCACAGTTATAACAAATTATTTGCCCCCTACCTCAATCCATACCTCCTCCTCTGAATCCACCATGAGGGTTGAAGTTCCTCTTCCTAGAGAATTATACTACATAGTGTTTCCTTTTTTGATGTACTTCACCTTGAATTTTGTATATGTCCCTTGACCTTTCATGCATGAGGTCATAGGCCCTATAATCCCTATCGTCATGCCCCACCAACTTATAGAACGTGCATTACATATTTGTGGGCGTCTGAACATATTTTTGCATGTAGTAGCATTCACCAGGGCGATGTCTATTTCTACATACCTCGCATGATGGTAAGGTAACTTGATTTAAAGGACTCGGGGTTCTTGATGCCAAATACTCATGAAATAGGCGACACTGCTCCTTGTCATGGCCTTCTGATTTGCATCTAATGCACCAGATATCTTACGTTTTATATTTTCCCTTGTCTTTCTTCATATCTTCGACCTGTAGAGATAAACTAGTTAGTTGACTCAAGATTTGACTCATACCTGAGTTGGATTATCTTATAGGGGATGATTCTAACTTCATGTTGATATCTAGAACCTCCACCCACAAAGAAATCTTCTGTTGCATCAGAGGAAATCTGATGTGTGGTAAGAGGGCAGTAATGAACCACTCCTTGTTCTGCTCATCTGGGATCTGAAAACTCAAATGGCCTGTCAAGGTCTTAAATCTCTAATCAAACTCCCACATAGGTTCAACTATTCTCTAATTGATTTCTCTTAGTTCTGTAATGCACTGGGACTCTAACTTAAGTTTCTTGAATTTGGAAATTAGAACAGTCTTAATGACATTCAATGGCTTAGGTGTAGCTCCTTGGACAAATTTCATGTACCAGATAAGTGCGCGATCTCTCAAGGTAGTACTAAACTAATCTTGTTTAACAACTTCATCGATGATATTTTTAATACTCGACACATCTTCACATAGAAACCAGTACTGATCAGGATCTTCAGATCCATCTCCTATGAAGGTGGGTAACCTCATCTCATCTGCCATAGATCTTCCTAGGTTTCCTGACTGAATATCTGGTGGACTGCTAGTGATAGTTCTATGAGTGATCTAATGAATTTGATTAACTTGATTGCTTAATGATGCTGAAACAACAAGAGGAATAATAGTACTTACTTCAACAGTTGGTGCGGTTCCTGATGTTTCTGGCTCTTCCTGACGAGGTTCTTAAACTTTCCCTTCCTCTACCCTAGCGGATTTTGAATTCTCTTCATCTGTCAGATCTCCCTCTTCTCCACTGTAGAAACCCTCATCCCCGTATTTCTTCTTAAATAGGTTCACAAGAGGAACTTCTCTGACCACTCTCACACTGCGCGTATGTCCAACCTCTGTGTCATTGTCTCTCTTGGCTTGGCTATATGACTCTACTCTGTCAACAAAAAACTCAGTGACGTACCCTCCAATGGTGCTATCAAACTTGTGATCTAATTCTCTTGACATGACGTTATCAACTCTCTTGATATTCTTGATCAACACTGACGTCCAAACCACAGGGGTTCTAGATCTGATCTCAAACTGGGTATATTCTAACCTAGCTAGCCACTCATATAGCTCTTGATTGATTCCTCCAAATAAAATCTCATGTATATCCGTAAAGATATATCTTCCAAACCAATCCTATGTACTAAGATTAGGGTTCTTGTTCAGGGCTTCAACAAAGTCCTTTTCTTGATCTTCAATCCACTTATGAATCTCTGTCTTCGATGGAAACCACCTTGACATTCCCTCAAGAATATTCTTGTCCCAACAACAAAACCATTTTTTGGCATAGGGGAAGAATGAGGGTTCATCTCCAAGAGCGCACCAACAATCCCTAACTACTGGCCCTTTCGGAAACACCTGCGAGGTATATGCAGTCTCACCCGAAGTAGCTATGGGGGGTTGCAGGACATAAATGTCTACAACCAAGGGAATACAAAGCGGATCCAATACACAAACAACACATCATCTAGATTTTAGTTATCAACTTAGTCCTACCTCACACATTTATCTGTCATATCTAACACAATAATGGAATAACAAAATATCAAGAACAAGAGAACACCACATCAATCACACACAACACCAAGACATACATGGTTCAACCTCTCCCTAGGGCTACATCCACAGAACTGTTCTTTATAGTATATTAATATGAAAGCATATAGTTCTTATTTGCGTTCTTAGCTAGCAGATTCTATCTCTTTCTCTGTGTCTTCCCTCCCTGCGCACCCAGCTGCAAGGTTGATCTTCATACCCAGTTGAATATCTTACAACACAGACTTCCCTCACTCGTCAATGCTCCTCTCTCCCACTACAATAATCAATAACAATAATGATGAGGACAACAACAATGACAACAACCCATCCCAAGTCCTCTTGACCTTTATTTATACATTACAATAGATCACCGACATCCTTAGGCCAAAACCTAAGTGTCAAAACCCTAGATACCAAAACCCTAGGTGTATAAAACCCTAGGTCAACTTGAGTTGCATTTTCAGGGCTTCGCTAGCCTGTCTTTCCTTCCTTCTTGTGCGGTGCTCCAAAGCATCCAACCGTGGATTTTTCTTCTTGTGAGGTTTTCCACTATCTGCCTTCCTTACTGATCTACCATCCTCTATATCCTCTTCCAATGACTTTCTTTCTCTTACTTCACTCTGTATTTTCTGCTCTTTTGCTCGCTTCGACCCAGTATCAGTCACTGTGTTTTTCGCACAGTTCGCATTCCGTCTTTTCTTCCTTACTCTTCACTTACTTCCATACCCAAGGGCCAACACCCTTACTATCCCTAGTCAAATGGACAAGTAGAGTAGGTGAATAAACCTCTCAATACCATTTTACAAAAAAGTATCAGCCAGAGTAAATATGACTAGCATCTGGTGCTTTACCCTGCATTTTGGGCATACCTAACCATGGTAAATACTTCCACTGGTTTCTCTCCTTTTCAATTAGTACATGGCATGGAGTTGATTCTTCCAATTGAATGCAAAATACCTTCCCTTAAGTTGGAAATTAAGCTCCTACCTGACACATCTGATCTTGAAGAGCGCCTCGATGAGTAGTGTCAAGATGCTTCTATGACTATCAAAGAGAATAAACAACATGTTAAGGTTCAATACAATAAGTCTGTTCATCCCTGATAATACAATGAGGGTGACTTGGTTCTCCTTTATGACCAAGCCAAAGAACTATTGGGGGTAGGAAATTTCAACCCCATGTGGCACAATTCTTATATTGTGTGACATGTCTTAGAGAAAGGATCCTATGAATTAGAATATTATGAAGGGAATATGCTGGATGAGCCTAGAAATGGGTTGTACCTTAAAATGTATTATGCCTAAGCCCTCAAACTTTGGCGTGACCTTTGTATACTAGTGTATCTTAGTGTATATACTTCTTTATCTTTTCTTTTGTGTCATCAGATTGCTTATCGAGTTTTACCTTGGTTGGAAAATGTCAATGGAGTCGTTTGTTTAATTAGGATTCGTAGGCAGTGATAGTCATCATACATGGAACATGTATTCCATCACTTGGGTCATTTACTCACTCGAGGGCCAACTGGTGTCTTCATGTGGTGTTCGTCTGGAGCCATCAATGGATAATGTGGCTAAGTATAGCGCCATTATAAAGATATTAAACGAAGCCATTTCTCATGGTGTTCAGTCTTTAGAAGTTCTCTTAGACTCCCAGTTGTTCGTATGTCAGTTGAGAGACAATTACCCTATGCAAGATCCTACTCTACTTTGACGATTCCTACGGGTACAACTTTTGGAACTATACTTTGATTTTCTTACTTATAATCACATCCATAAAAGTTCTAATCATGTATCCAATGCATACACTAATTATATTTTAGATTGGAATTTGTCACATAACTAAGAAAATAAAACACATTCATAGATTTACACATTATAACATATATAAGTAAAGCCAAAGACCAATTTTTTTTTAATATATTTCATCCCTTCAAGTTCAAAAATTATGGTGTCATAGTACAAAATGGGGCTCACATCATCAAAATACATATATGGCCAGTATATAGAATGAACATGGAATCTATGCCTTTGGTGCCGAATGCATATCATGATAGCACACTATGTTGTTTGCAATATGCCAGAAGAGTCTCACCCACGCATGGGATACACGAACCACTTGTCGCTGCATTGCCTTTAGAAAATCTTCCACTTAAACCATAGGAATCTTGTGCGTCAATCGAGATAGGTTCCCCTGCACATTCTGTAGCACTCTCTCCATGTCCCTGCCCACTAGCTCATCACCTCGACCCCTTCACCGATGTTGTGGGAATCCCTCTGACCATCATGAACCTTCATCTACATAACAAATCAATTGTTATTACTTGATAGCATGCAAAAATATTGCATTTCTTATTTTTCCTTTATCAAAATTGAAAAACACAAAAAAATGAAATATATAAAAACATTTCTTACCAATATCATCGTAGGAAGAACCTGGTGGAAAAGGAATGTTTGGATCCCCTATGTATTCAGTCCCTCCATAAGGATAGTCATCAATGGATATGACCTGTCAGTGCCACCAGAAAAAGAACTCATCATTGTAGGGGGTTGGCACCCTACCACCTTCTAGCCACCTCATCACGTTGGTCCACCATGACATGGATGGATCGTGTATTTCATGTGGAGTAATATCTACTCTAGGGCTGAAACCTGGAACCGTCTCAAAGAAAACACTACAAAGTATGGATGCAAATATGAAATTTTTCATTCGCCCTTGTTTTTAATTCATCAACTGGATCTTCATGTTAGCCAATAGTGAGATACACCAATCATAAACAATGGGTATTAAACACTCCACCGCATATACAATGAGTGGCCTTGATGCCTGGTGCAATGAGGATGACCGCTAAATCCTTGTGAGTACAAGAACAATGATCTTTAAACTCAGGTTCTTGATCACCTTGATAGGGAGATGAATCCCTACTTTATCTGTGCCTGCAACATAGTGGGTGGAAATGTAATTCTCCATAGTCATACCACCCCTAGTCCCTCAGGCCTTGAGATTCACTACCTCACCTCGGCAAGAAAATCCTATGATAAAGTATATATCATCCACTTCAATCCTCAATGGTTGCCCATCGATATTGAAGAAACCTGTCTCTGGATCCCAACAGTTTACCAATAATTTGAGTAACCTCACCTAAGCCCTCATTCCCTTGGGAGCCCAAAATTTATAAAGGCCGCATCATTTTAAAGCTTGTTGGGCCCTTGCATCTCTTCCCACTGCTACATCTATCTCCTCATGCTCTCTTTCCCTCCATTCAATATGAATCTTGCAAAGGAGAAAACATTTTTTGAGTTAAAACTCTTTCAAAGTATTGTTCACAGACTTGTACATGGGATAAATTGGTAACAATCATGTATAGGGCTTCATATATGCATGCAGGCTTTGCTTTGCCTGCATATACATGGTCATATATGTGACCTGATGATCTGTCACCCGCGTACACCCTAGTTTCCATGTTACGCCCTCTAATACTAAAAAAATGGGGCCTAAAACTAGAATTTAAACCATTGAAATTGAAGGAGAGGGGACAAGAACTTACTTGGTCCAGACGGTTGTTGATTCCATTGATCGTAGCTCCCATAATTGACACTTTAATATTGTGGGGAAAATGGCCTAAAATGCACTATGTGGGTGAAAAAACTCAAATGGTATGGTAAAATGTTCTATTTTTACTATTAGTAGAAATGTTTTACCGACTTTCTATATAAATGTTCTATTTTTACTATTAGTATAAATTTTTTACCCACTTTCTATATTTCTTTGCTATTTTTTGACCCTATGGACTAATAGCGCAGTTGAAAGACTTGGTTTTTAGTGGTTTTTTCCAGGATTTTTTACGGCTTCCAACATCCTATTGCCCGTTCATGCCTTCAAAAAGCATATTCTTTCATCGACATATAGGATAGGTTTTCACTCCATTTTGCATTCTTGCATGATCCTGTGACCATGATCCATACACCCTAGGTACAAACCCATATATTAGCGACACAAAACCTTCTCATTGCTACTAGAAGTGTCGTTATTAAGTGGTAGAGGCTTATCAAACATGGGTACCTGTTACACCTCAATATTGCTCAATTTGATAAGTGTCGCATGTTCCTCTCAATTATGGCAAGTTGTAGCATGTTGTTCACAAGTGTCACAAACATAAAAAAAAGCACATTGCCATGATGATGACACCAAGGAGACACTTAGAATACCTCAGACATTTGATTTGGAGGAAGGAGAATGATCTACTGAAGTCAAGAATCTTTTGCCAACTGAAAGGAGCTCTTAAATTAGGGTTTTGAGGGAGAGCGCTCCCCTACATCAACCTTAAGAGTGTTGGCACTCCCCCACAAGCTACTAGGGAGTGTTATAACACCAAACTACCCCTCTGAAGGAGCGCTACCTATCCTTGGAGCGATGACACTCCCCTTGAGCCTCCTAGGGAGCGTTATAACGCCCTGATGCTACTTTTGAGGGAGCAATGTCTAATCTGGGCAGTGGTTGGCCCGTTGAGGAGAATTAGGGGAGGATATTTCAAGTTTGGAAGGCAATTGCATTTGAATTCTTGGTTCAATTAGAATATCCCTAATCTATGGAGGGAATTCCTCAACCTACCCTAAAGATACCTCAAGAGGTTAAGCCTCTCTTAACCTATTTAAGCAGGCTCTATAATGGTGAAAAGGGGGAAGAATTGCTAGCATGAAACCTGTGATGTCATAGGAAATCGACAGTGAACTGAAGGAGAGTGATCAGTGAAGTTGCTATCATCTAGGTCGTGGATATTTTGAGCAAGGGTTAGACAAAAGGGACTTGATGAAGCTGTCACATTCGCATCTATGATTGTAAGTACTGTTGTCGTTGTTCTCATTAATATGACACGCTTGGCCTGTTTCTTTCTAGTTTGTGTCTGATCTTACATGAACTTATCGTTGATAGATAGATCTGTTTTCAAGATAATATCAATAGAGTAGGAAGTGGTCGTAATTTGTTTGTCTATAGGGCTCATCGAGGAGTGAAATATTGGAGCTTAACTCGGAGCGTGCAGGGACAAACATCGATAAAAAGGTACTTCTGTTCTCCTCCCTCCTCATGCATTAGTTTGTATAGATCTGAAAGGAAGTCAGTGTCCACGTTAAGCACTTTCTGTCTTAGAGTTAAGGGTCTAGCTCTTTGAGGCAATCTACCTGTCCGCAGGGAGATTTTCCTACAACAGTACCCTAGTTAGAACCTTTGTGTCATTTGGTGCTCATGCAAAAGTTATTCCATAGGACCAAAATTTCCTTATAGGCTCGATATAAATTTGCGTTCAAACCCCATTTTCTTACTCACAAGAATTAATACTTTTACCTATGGGACTCCCCCACGAGTCTTGATTAATCTCTTTTCGAACACCCAAAAAAATGAAAATATTGTCGATTGAAATTGTCTCTTCACACTCATTAAATGGATTTGAAAGGACGTCTATTTGGTATAAGTTTAACCCTTTTCTTGACCAGGTAGACTACTTATGAAAAAGTAATACTCTAGTCACCATTGTTTAGAAGAGTTCTTCTAGGTATTAGTTTATACCTTTTTAGGCCTAGGGGACTAAATCTATGAAAAATGACATTTTTGGCATTAAGTTGTAATTTCATTCCATCATCCTTCTTTCATTATTGAGCCTATTGTTGGTTTCCATTTTCTCGTTATAAGCCTCTTACCTCAACAATTTGCATCACTAGCTAAGCAGTGTCTTCCATATATCCTTTGCAACTTGACATCTTGTATCCTTAGAGGAAGCATCCCCCCGAGTGTCCATGCCCCACATGAACTTCCTTGCATTGAGCATAGGTATGTTCCATTGCTTGGTACCAGTTACTTACTTGTGACACTTGTTTCCTCTTCTGTATCATAGCATTTCTTTGTCTATGAAAAAACAAAAAAAAATATGGGTGGGAAAAGAATATTATCTCATATCAGTAGCAGTCATGTCGCCTTTGAACATAGCACAAAATTTTGAGTCGATTTTCATCTAGATTTTGGGTTTATCATGACCTTAGGAAGTTGAGCTCTCTACTTAGAGTTTACTCCTCCGACTAGTTATTATTCCAATTCCTATAAAGAGTTTGTTGATTCCTCTAGCATCACAATTTTTTTATCATCAAGTCTATGCTACCTAAGTTGTCCATATGTCTCATGCTCTTGTTCAAAGAAAGTCTATAAGCAAGTGTCAACCATTTCTTAAAACTCTTGACTTTGCATGTCAGCCATACCCTCAATCTATCTTAGATTCACATGAAGTTGTTGTTCTACCATGCACCCTGAGCCTACTTTCATTATGGGTAGGTAACCTTGAAGCCAACATATGACATTTCCTCATTGGTCGCTGACTGGGGGGTTTCCCTTATGTTCAACAGTAGGAAATATATTCACACATTGGGATTCGTGTAATGTCTTGGATTCCATTATCCTTATTGGTGGTTTCCTCACCTTTATCGACAATTTTTCTTATTGGATACTATTCATAGGGTCTCTCTTGTGCACTACTTGCATCTAGTGCATGTGAGGGACGCATAGGGTCGTTGGTTCATGGACATCCTATTCAACCAAGCTCCTCCTAATCATCAAGATATTTTATACCTCATGCTAGATGATGGTAGATGCCTTAATGTTCTCCTTTCAATGGATCTCCTTCCATTGAATTTAGCTCATCTATTCTAGAAATGAGACCTAGAGTCCTATGAGTACTTAGAGGCTTGTAGTCATCAGTGGCAGGTTCTCCCACCATTGAAAGTTGGGAATACATCAATGTCTCTTGATCGATGGATTCTTCAAGTGTTCAACCTCAACACCCTTATTCACACTGTAGAATGTACTCGGTGCCTTGATACCTACTTTCATTATTGATGGGTTGTCTCATGTTTTTTAACGATATACTTTAATGATCGGTAATCAAATGAAGTCTCATTATGTTCGACCTCAATAACTGTATTCACATGATGTAAAATTGCACCTTTAGTGGATAGTGTAGAATACCTCCAACTTACAATAGTAGCATTCCTCATATGTTGATGTCTTTCATTGGACCAGTACCTATATGACTTTAGTGATCATGGGAGATCAGATTGTACTCCAATGTATACATATATCTTCAATTGATTTTGAGACTGGATTCCATTGTGCCTTGTTCATGACTATGAAAACCTATGGAATATCTCCGCTTTGTATTTCCTATTCATGGCCATGAACAACTATTTGATATATTTCCACATGGATATGTAGTGTAATTTAGACTGGAAGCCATGTGTACAAAGTCATTATGGATTGTAATATTCTTATGAGAAACTAGTACTTCTAGCCGAGTCTTCATTACTCCACTTATGGGAATTATAATGTATTCCGTTCATCGCAGGTAGTCCTATGACCTCACACAATAGGGGGCATCTGTTACAAATTTTTTTGCCTCACTCCATGCAACTGGATTAGATGACCTTCCATTTTCCCTATGCAGACTTGAAGTCCCTTTTTGTTCATTCTAGAGCCAAAAATGCATATTTTTCTACATATATGCATCGTATCAGTTACAGAACAAACGTATATGCAGGTTGCTCCACTACAACCCGCGTACATCGGGTTTGGTGCTCAAAATTAAAAATTATGTCGGGTTTCCATGCCATGTCACGAGATCCATGATCCTTGACCTTCCACATACTGGAAACACTCCGACTCAGAGCTTCAGTTCCATTTGAAGGATATAAATTGAGCCTAATCCAAGCCTTGATTGAACAATTAAACTTGGAGAGAAAAGACGCTCTGGAGAAATTTCAATTCATATTGAGTTTGCATACCTTTTCCCTTGAATGTATGAACTCCTTTTGTTCATCCCCCAAGCTCTTCCTTGTTTGTGATGGAGAAACTCATTGACTCCTATATACGTGCTTGCCTTTGGTGGAGGATTGAAGTAGTGGAGGCCGAACTAGAGGGAATTAGTTTCTCGGTTCCGATATGTGTCGTTACAAAAGTTTGTCACCCATGTACTTCTGTTGATTATTTTAATATAAATACTCTTTTGTCATCTAATTGATATCTTGAAAATATTTGAATTATTATTCAATGGGTGTATTTGTCATGTATGTTAATGGATTATGCTAATCTATATGCTAACATTATATAGTATCACCATATGCTTGCGTATATTGGTTGTTGAGGACAAGTTGCATGTATAAATATTTGGGTCACGTGCTCAATGGTGGTCTTCTTCAAACATCCAGACGAGGTAGGATCTTAGCCTTGTCTTGTTAGAATTTATTTTATATAACATACTTGAGATTAGAGTTGATTTTTGCATGTCATTCCATCTATTGTGGTTTACCCCTTTCCATAGAGATATTTTCCTCGTAACACCATTGCAACCATTGTAATGTGCATGGTCACACTGAGGATAAGTGTTGCAAGATACATCAAGAGTTGAATTCAAAAATAAATAAGAAATATTGCTAAGAACAAGAACCTAATATCCATGGAATCAGGAAACCAAGTAGATATAAATTGAGATGTAGATGAAAACATTGTCTGCACTATAGTGGAAAAGAAGTTGAAATTGAGTAGCCTTAATCATAAGGAAGAGAAGGAGATGACTAAAATCTTCCATGTTAAGATCCATATCAAGAAGGAAAAGGTGGATGCTCTATTCAATTTTGGTTCACTTGCCAACCTCATAGAAAGATGTGTTGGACAAGATAGGATTGGAATTTTACTATCATACTAACCCATATCCATTGGGATGGTTAAATAAGGATGTAAAGCTCATGCTCATTAAATAGTGTAAGACAAAATTTGTGATAAGTGAAAAGTGTATTAAGAAAGTAGAGGTGAGAAAAATTTTCCTCTACCTTATTCTTGGAGTACCATTTGGAATTACTTGGAAGTTCCCCTTTCAACCCTATCTTCCAAAGTTCATGTTTTCCCTATCTTCCAATTCAGGACTTCTTTTTCAAAACAACATATTTTACCAAAAATACTTGAGTATATAGTTTTAAGTCTTGTATGGTAGGTAGGACATTCTGATTAGTCTCTCCATCCAAATGTAAGAGTGATAAATTTTTATATTTTCCACACTCATTGCTGAGTAAATGCACATATATGGGGGTAGATTGAGTCTAGAGGAATTATCACCAACCTTCTATAATACTTCAAAAGGATCATATGATAGATCCTTGATCTTCTTAATAGGACCCTATATTCTTTCAAGGATGGAGATGTGAAAATTCCTATTAAATCATGGTTGGTTTCTAGGTGGCATATCTACATTGTATATCCCTCCGCCATATCAAGATATCCTAGATAATTCCCACACATAGTTGACAATATCTTTTGCCTAGTAATTCCTTGGGCTGTAACCAAATGGAATCCTCTTCATCAAGTTTGGGGAAGATGGTTTGAATGTGGTAATATGACTTGACCACTTTCCTCAAATAGGATACATTAAACACTGTGGGGATCTTGGACTATGCCACGAGAGATAATATGTAGGAAACCTATCTAATTTGGCACTTAAGGATCTGAAAGGGGCCATAGAAATTAGTTTCTATATTCTTGTGTGTCTTTTTCTTTAGAGTTGTTTTCTTATAGTGATAGAGATGAGAAAAAAAATCCCCTTATTCATTGTAGTGCTTTGAGTGATGTTGATCTACCTATTTTTTCATTCTTATTTTGAGACAAGACTAAATTCTCCTTAATTGTACAAAGAATGTTAGTTCTTTCATTAAGAGTGATATCCATTTCCTAAACCTTGAATGTTCCTGGTAGGAAGAAGGAGACATATGGATGGTTCTTTACATAGATGGCCTCACAAGGTGAATTTTGGTAACACTAAATTTGGTGTCATTGTACCACCATTATACAAGGGATATCCATTAGACCTAATGGCCTTCTCTATTTGATGCAAATAATCTAAAATAAATTTATAAGGGCTTATAAACCACCTTTGGATGACCATCTATTTATGGGTTATAAGTCATGCTTAATTTTAATTAGGTGCCCCGCTCTTTAAATCAATCTTACAAGAATTTGATTGCGAGGGTAAGCTCAAAATCTATTGCACTTGAATTAGGCATGTCATTTAGTTTAAAAATATGATAAATGAAGACTTGTGCAGTAGTCAATGGACTAAAAGGATGTTGAAAGGAACAAAAGTAGGATTATTCTAAGAGGTGGTCAACAAAAACCATGATCACAGGTTTGTTTCTATATTTAAGTTGGGCAATGATAAAATCCATGCAAATTTCAACCGATATTATCAGGGATTGGTCATAAAAAGGTGGTTTCATTGTTTCAAAAGAACATGGTGTCATCAACCACCATGTTCTATTTTCCTTCTTGATAATCTAACACCTTGGTGACCCACTCTTACTTCCCTAGTGAAGATAAAAGTTAATCTAAAAGTAATTCAAACTATGATGGTTTGTCTTGACTTGGAAATGATACCCTATTGTGTAACGATTCTATGTATCAAATCCATGAAGGATGTCCATCTTTTTTTTCATATGTAGAATTTCCCAAGTTTCTATCACACAATTGTTTATTGGTGGACGTCAGTGAAAACCCCTCTTGGATTAACACTACCCCAATAGTTTTATTGAAGGCATAACGTTCCAAGATGAAATTCTTAGTGAAATATAGAATTGCTAATACTTGAGTAGTGTTTTAAGATGTGATCATTTAAACATAGAAAATATCACAATATTGTCACCCAACCATAGGCACACAACCACCCCCAAGCATTGTAACCTTGATAGATAGAATAATTATGGAAGTAGTACCAGACCCAAAAGATAACCAAGAGATAGTGCACCTTTCTCCAAAGGTAGTGAACCAATAAGAAAGTCAAAAAAACATAAACCAAGACCAGCTCCTTGCTATAGTCGTTGAAACTACACTCCTTCTCTAGAACTACGCACCACTTATCTTGAGTGTGAGAGAGTGTGTGTTCAAATGAGCTCAAGCAACCTCTATTTATAGTGCTCCTTGTCAACTGTCTAGGACGACTTATCTTTCTAGAGGATAATAATTTATTATTAATTATTTTATTGATCTGACTTGTCTTCTAGGGTTCTTACACATCTGTTTAGGATTTCTCTAGCTTTCTAGAATATTTTAATATAGTCAGAGGTTACACATGGAGGTTGATACCTCTTGAAACTACCATAATATCAACACTCCCTCCTAGCTAGAGAGGTATTAAAAAGTAGCATCGTCATATCCACACAGGCTATCTCAATATCATGAGCAACATCACCACTATCAATATCGCTTGATAGCTTCCTGTGATTAAAATATATGATCAATTTCATCATCTCTTGAGGCCATGCTCTATCTAAGTAATCAAAAATGATGTTGAATAAGTCATGTGCTAGACTTAGCGCACTCAAAAGAGTGTCTCGCATAAGTCACCCACTCAACATAGTGATACAAGGACCATTCTTCTAATCTAGACATACATCCTAGAAGAATAACTTTCCTAATAGATGTTGAATCTCTCCATTGCATCATCTCTAAGCCATACTAGAATGATGTGAATACATCATATCTAAGTTGTAATATCATGATGTGGATTACCATCTACATCATCTCTAATTTGTACTAGCATGATGCAAATGCATCATATCTAAGCTGTACTAGCATGATGTAGATCAATGCCTATGCATTATCTCTAAGTTGTATGATCATATCTAAGTTGTATTAGCATAATTCTCTACATCATATCTAAGTTTTACTATCATTATCATATCTAGCATGATGTGAGTCATCTGCATCATCTCTAAGTTGTATGATAATATCTAAGTTGTACTTACATGATGCTCTACATCATATCTAAACTGTACTAGCATGATCATATCCAGCATGATGTGAATCAAGCATAAGCATCATCTCTAAGATGTACTAGCATGATTCCAATGCATCATATCTAAGGTGTACTAGCATTATGTTGAAGCATCATATCTAAGATGTACTAGCATGATACATACCAACAATCTGTCAACCTGGACCATTCTCCACAGGGACAATGTCTGTCCACCAACACACTGACTATCCATGATACCATATATCAACACTCCCTCCCAACTGAGGAAGTCATATCCTCCCTTTAAGCCAAGGGATAAATATCCATGAGTCCTAGCTTGTCGCTCAAGTATGCACACTTTATCTTGGACAGAGGCTTTGTCAAAATATCAGTTGTTTTCTCATCGATGGAGATGTATTGGAGAATCACTTCTCCCTTATGGAATTTATCACGGATAAAGTAGTACTAGATCTCATTGTTATTCGACATGTCATGGAACACGATATTCTCTGAAATCTTCACACAACTTTGATTATCACAATATATCATAGTTGAAGGAAACACTTGATCAAATAGTCCATAAACTAGCTTATGGAGCCATATTGCTTCCATACAAGCATCACAAGCTGCAATATATTCTACTTTTGTAGTGTTGAGTGCTCGATACACCGTTGGAAAGGTCAAACCAACAAGAACATTTTTCTACTGGCCCAGGCTCATGCCTTAGGAAGTTGCTTGGGCCCCAAATCACAAAATAACGTCGTTTAGGGCCTCAAAATGACCCCGAAAGTTTGGAACCCGAAAAACTGCTAAGGTGGAAAACTATATTTCGAGCTAGGGGAATAGGTGGGTGGCCACCGATATCCACTTGGATCAATCCTCCATCCTTAGGAAGAAATGGTCTACATTGCATTGAGTTCCCGAGGGAGAGAGGAAAGTGTTTGCTAAATTTGAATCTTGGTGAGCTGCTTGCCTTGCTGGAGAAATTGTGTTTCTTAGCTTATTGAAGGCTATCATGAACCTATGAATGGAAGGGTTGGACCTTTCTAACCAGTCTGGTTACATGAGATGACTATGTGCAGAAGGAATACTTGTTATTTTTTGCAACCTTGTCAACCTACTTCTGTTGGATAGAGGGTGCATGGGCCGAGGCTATAGTGGTTGGAGTATCCTTTTGTTCACCTTTTGAATAGATTGTGAAGAAGATGAATTTTGTAGTATGAGATACTACCTTGCGACATTGTTTAGGTATGATAATAGTCATAACTACCTATGGTATTCTATAGAGATTACCCCCTAGATAAATAATGACACTACGTGGTCGAGATTCATAAACAACATGGCACTTCCACATATATGGTTGGCCTAAGAGAACATCACATACATCCAGTGAAACATCACATAATACCTCATTCTTGAAGGGCTGGATGCTGTATGAAAAATGACACTACTGGATGACACAAATATCTTGTCTTTGGCGAAGCCACCCAATGTTGTATGGCTGCGAGTGTGGTGTTGTCGAAAATCCCAACTATTTGATGACCTCTACTGAGATGAGGTTCTTTTGGTTTCCTCTATCAACAATAAAATGCAGTGGGGTCCCCTTCACCCACATATTTGAATGAAAAAGGCGCTCCCCCTCTTCAATATCTGCCTATGTCGATGATCTTTCTTTTACCAATATTTTCAGAATCAGATTTTGAATCTTGGTTCAACTCCTTGTCTTTAATCTCAACCACTGATGACTTTTTTGAGTGAAATTCATCGGTGTTGTTCTAGGGGATTTTTTGGAAATCACACCATTTTCCATGTCCTTCTTTGTCTTCCCATGACCCTTCTTTTCCTATGGATTAGATTGGGTTTTAGGAAGTTGTTTGTTAGGGTTGTCTTTCTCATACTTTAGTTGTTGTAGATTTGTAGATCCGAACTCCCATTTGTTCTGGTGCCTAAATTTCTACTTGATTTTAGCAGGATATCAATACGCAACACTGAGTGATGAGATATCCATAAAATCCATTTCAGTTTGGATGTATATGTGTAGAACCCCACAGTGTTTCAGAACCAAATGTCACTTGGAGTCTTTGATACCCAACTTGGTGCACAAGGTATGGAAGTTATTGGTGAAGTCCTACACTACTTGGCCCCTCTCTTTCCACAGTGTGGTCCATATCATGTATTGGTCTTCATAGTTTCCGACATGGTAATATTGTTCCTTGATCGCATCCTCAAAAAAATCCCAAGTGGGATCAACCCCATATATTCTAGACTCCTCTGTGGAATTTTTTTCCCAATACATTTCCCACCAATGTTTGACATGGGGGAGAGCCTTAAGGAGTGTGAAGATGATCTTTTCCCTATCAGAAAAATGGTGAACAAAGAAATACCCTTCTAGCAGATTTAACCATTTTTCTAGAGCATCTGCATCTATCTGACCTTCAAATAAGGGAATATCAAAATTAACCTATACCTTGAAAGGTGAGGTGCCTCCAAAGTGGATTCTTGATGAAGATGTGCTTGTTGTTATTGGCAGACATTGAAGGATGTGGGAAAAAGTTTCCATCATTTCGTCCCTCTTTCGCATGAGAGCTTGCTCAAGCAATAGATTAATGGAATATTTTGCTCCATTGTTTTTCTTTTCTTCCACCATGGAGGGTTTCTTGGGCATGCGAGAGTGATTGTTCTCAAGAGAGACAAGATCGAGACCTAACTTTCTATACTCAGACCTCGTCGGGGACATGCACTGAAAAATGATCAAGAGCAGCCTGCTCTGATACCACTGATCTGGATTATTTTCGGCACAAAATGAGAGTGGAGATATAATAAAGAAATGTATAGATATGTTCAGATATCCAACAATATAATAGAAATATATCATAGATATAAACACAGAGATACAATAATACACAATTTCTATTAATGTGCGAATTGTACAGAACTGTAAAAATACAGAGTGAAAGACTCACTAGAATGGTGGCACCTTATCTCTGAGAAAGGATGTGACAAATACTCTCATTTGCAAGAATATGATTTCTATAATGAGGCTCCAAATGCCTTTTTAACATAAGTAAACTCAAAACCCTAACCTCGGAAGATGAAAATCCAAAAGGTTTGCGGGCCCCAATGGGGGTAGTTGATACGCCAACTTCCCGAGGGAATAACGTTTGCATACAATCTCCATTTGGAGAGATCGATACACTGTTGGAAAGGTCTAACCAAGAAGAATGATTTTTGGCTAGCCCAGATAGTGCCTTTTATAATCACCTGGGCCCCAAATTCCCCAAAAACGTCATTTCGGGCATCAAAATGACCCCAAAAGTTTGGAACCCGAAAAACTATCGAAAAAATGCCAAGGTGGAAAACTGTTTTTTGAGCCAGTGGAATAGGTGGGTGCCCATTGATATCCACCTAGATAAAATTAGATCCCTCCTAATCCCAACTTCTTTACAAAATGAAATGAGCTCCTTGGAGGTGTATTCTCCTCCATTATCATATATTATTGTCTTGATCTTTTTATTTGTCAAGTTTTCCATTTCAGCTTTGAATTCTTGGAACTTTCCAAATACTTCATCTTTCATCTTTATCACGTACATCCAAGTCTTTCATGAGAATTCATATATGAACATTACATAGTAAAAAGAGCCTCCTAGAGAGTTCAATGGCATAGGACCACATACATATGAGTGTATCAGATCCAAGATCTCCTTGGATCTATTCTCACTACTTGGGAAAGGCTTCTTAATATTCTTCCCAAGTGCACTTCCTCTGCAAATACCTTCGTGTACTAATTGTAGTTCTGGTATGCCTAAAACCATCTGTTTTAGAGATGGAAATGGTTGATAATGAAGGTTAGCATATCTTCTATGCCATAACTCACTAGGATTGAGTCATCATGTACTAGAGCTTGAGTATTTTGACCTAGGAGTTTATACAATCTTCCTTCATGAATACCAATAACTCTAACATCTTCTGTTTTTGAATCTTTAGACCATACAAGAACTTTTCCATCGACAAAGGCTATTCTATCTTCGTTGTCTTCCAAGAAACAAATAGATACTAAATTCTTTTTCAAACCAGGAACATATAAAACATTGTTAAGATGAACATTGTTACCTTATTCCATTTTGATAGAAGCTTTTCACAATCCTTTGACTGCATAAGAGTTATTTTTTCCAAGTTCCACTTTATGAGAGGTTTCATTTTCCTTCATGCTTGAGATATTTTCACGATCACCGGTCATATTTGTTGAAGCTCCATTATTGATCATACACATGTCATCTTCAAAGGATCCTATAAGAGTTGAGTAGTAGAAGAAATATGTTTCTTCATGCTTGGATATTTATTCATCATTGGTAGGTGACGCATGGTGTATTTCTCGTCTCTTCTTTTCTAGTTTAGGGATTTTTTTTTTGTAGTGGCCATAATCATGGTGTCAAGTAAACTATATGCCATCTATTTCGACATTAAATTGTCAACTCAGGGCTCGTAAGCTTTGAGGTGCCAACACTGTATGTGTGGGTTTAGATCTCTAATCTATCCTAGACTAATCTAATCTAATTCCAATAAACTCAAATAATGAAGACCTTTACTTAGATTTACAGAGTAATCTAGAACTGTGAGCTCATTATTCTAATAAATTATAATTTTTCCTAAAGATTAATGCCTAACCTACAATCCTATTTAAAAGATAATTTAAAGACTCCAGGCAAACTAAAATCTATTTGAACAACATACTTGAAAATGTACAGAATAAACTACAAACAATGAGCTTATTAGTCTAATTCTTTAAAAACAGTCTATAAATATAAATAGTGAAATTATTATTTTAAGTGAACAATTCTTCAAAAATAATATCTCAAAGTACATCTTCAAAAACTCACAACTATTCAAAAGAAATTACAAATTAACTGTTATTCTATTACTTTGATGCTAGAAGTAAAATAATAAATTTATGCAAATCTATACACGATAACGAAAATTCATAATTTAATAAAGTAATCTACAGTTAAAGGCACTACCTAATTAATCACTCTGTGAAATAATCTACAATTTATAAAACATGGAAATATTGCACAATTAGATAGATTATGAACGTATATATATCCATTAAGAAGACACAACCTACATAAAAATATGTTAGGTGTCAAAGTATAGACAATTATGGACAACTGTGAGTACCGTGTAATAAAATACAATTTCAGCAAATACATAAATATACACAGTAATACAATTCAGCAAGCAACCTGTAAATTAGCAAGTAATGGGAGTTAGATGTGAAAATATAAATGTACAACAATATAAACAAGCTAACCAGACCACTGGTGCCCCCCCAGACGGTCGTAGAACTACTCCAACGCAGTTTTCAGTCACAAACTTAGCATAACATTTTTATTAACACCAAAAACATAGCTTTTATAGAGAAATTCAAGATATTGGTTGTATGTATATGTAAAATATGTGTTTCTTCCTGGCATAGACAACAAATATTTATAAAATTTTTATATAGCTGAGAGGTCGACCTCTGATCGTCTCAGAATAGTATATGCATAACAAAATCAGGCACATAATTAAACATCCAATTATGTTGAGGAGTCTTCAATAAATGCTTGAAACATAGTGAGTAAATAGACCATGGATCTCAAGCATCTTCAATGGATGGAAGCAAATTCTGGTAGGACACCAAGAAAGAGGGATCCCAAGGGAGAAAAACCCATGTGCTCGAATTTCATAACGGTGCCCCGAGATATGCTGATTGGCAACTCCTTTGCACTCCACTCCAAGTGTCGGATGGAGTGTCGGATGGGCTGTTAGATGGAGTGTCAGATGGAGTATTGGAGTATTGGAGGGCCAGGTCGAGGACCATGAACTTCTCTCAATTCATCCACAATTTTAGGAAACAGACTACATGGGACCTAATTGGGAATATTGGGCACAAAACCCATGTGTCAGATTTTTATGATTCAATTTCCTATTCCCATAAATTAAGATTGAAGTTTGTTGCCTGGAACAGTGCTGGATGAAGTTCTGGATGGAAGGTTGGATCACATTTTTGACTTGTTACAAGAAAACAAGAAACATTAGATCAATGTAACCATTAAACTAAATATGGATCATAAAACCATTGCAAAACAATGATTACACATACCTTGCGCGATTCCATGGAAAATTGATGTATAAATCTTGATAATACCTTTAAAATGGCTAAATGGGAGCATAACATATGTAATATCCCATGCAAAAAGGATTTGATCATCGCAATAAAATAGTCAAAACATGAACCCAACATTACCCCCAAGCCTAAGGATTTGCAGGTCCCTTTGTAAAAAAAATGAATCACCCGACATAACTAAACCCGTGAAGGAGGGGTGGATTGGCTTTAGAATCTTTTCCCTCTTGTCCTAGGGATTTTGTCTTGGGCCTTTTATGATGTTTTGTAGATGCCTATCCATAGTTTTTCTCTCTTCCAATTGTTGAAGCAACTCATCATTTTCTTGTTGCAATTTCTCAATAAATGGGGTATGATCAGATGGTTCAAAAGAAGAGGGCTTGGATCCCTTAATGGATGTAGAATGCATATCAGCTTTGGAATATGATGTAGGCATATGGGAGGAAGGAGTAACAAATTTCTTGTAAGAGAGAATAGGTTCAGATTTAACTTCTTTATCGGGCTCAATCTCTTCTGCATAAACTTCTTTGAGTCTTTTATGGGGGATTTCATGATCAAAAGATAATTGGATAGGATCTGAAGTGCTTGGAGGTTTTACATTGGGTTTTCCACTTATACTTCACATACTTCTTTGAAAATATCCCCCTTTGAACCGATTGGATCCTCTTCTATTCGTAGGGGCTGAAGGAAAATCTTGCTAAAATGCATCTTGTAACTTCTTAGGTTGAGGATCAACAGATGTTGAGGGAAATGGAGAATTATCAACAAGATTTTTGGTTTTATTTCCCGATGAGGTTGTAGGGGAATCAACAATTTTATTGGCCTTTTGTTCAGACAGAGATATAGTTTGAGTTTGAGGGTTTGGAGTCTTTGGAGAATGACGCTTAGATGGAGTAACAGTCCCTAAATCAATTGATCTTTTACTGGTTTTGACTGTGAGATGGGGGTTTGAGAATTGATAAAGGAATTCATCCCATGTCTTTCCCTATTTTTTCAACTCAGTTATGACAATAAATTTGATGATTCCATGGTGGAATAGACTGTTATGAGGGTTGGAGAAGTTTTTACAAACTTGGGAAGACATTTTCTCAAGACAAGAAGTAGAAATGAAAATTCAATGGTTTATTGAATTGAATATGATTGCACATCATTTTAATTTTGAATGGTGTACTTTGGAGGAAAATGAAATTATGTGATAATTAGATCAATGTACAAGTATTCGACTTGGACATTTGATCATAAAAATGCATTAAAAAGTTTTAATTCAATTATAAACATGAATTTCAAAAAATATACCATTCTACCCATCTTATCTTACCATTGCAACAAGTGTATCAATTCAAATGATCATTTCAGCATGCAATCGTGGTCATTTACAGTATACTCATACCTCATTCAATCCTCCATATGGCACTTCATCCGGTCGTCCAAATGACACTCCATCCAGTCTTCCAAATGGTACACCATATGGCACTCCATGTAGCACTCCATATGGTACTCCCGTGCAAGTAGAAATTATCCCCATTATAATGGACGTTTACCCATAGCACTCAACTTGGGAAATTTATGGTAGTCATGGTAAACGGGAGTATGGACAAGATAAGTGTGAATAGAATGATCCATTGTTAATTGCCTTTTCATCATTCTTGTAAAGTTATAGAATTATTTGTTCCTCTGTTAAATAATTTGTTCCTTTGCTAAATAATTTGTTCCTCTGTCCATAGGCGTGGAACAAAAATATGTAGTGAAAATTTAACAATCTGTAATTGACACAATGTACAATAGGCTTATAACACACAATGATGTCAGCAGTATAGAATTTAGCATTTCAATAAAAACAATTGCTGATATAATAGCCCAGAATATCGTGAAAACAATATAACATAATTTTTACAAATATTCTACTTCCTCTTCTGATGGATTATAATATAGGTAGGTAGTGTTTATCATTTTTCAGCGCAGGAAACCCCTCCCCCACTCCTAAGTATTGTGGCACCTCACAATCAAATATATAGGGAACCAATCAATTCTCCCAATAGCCTAAGATTTACAATTTTATAAGTGTAGAGATAAATTTCACACAGTTCGACGAGGCAGTTAAAATATGGCCCCACCTATAGGACAAAACATCCCACGTATAGTTAAGAAGAGGTAGGAGAGAGAGTCTTAGGATAGTCTTAAAGCTAGTTCCCAATGGAAGATTTATGGAGTTCATTGACCTTTTCTTAACCATGCATACTTATTTTCAGCTTTGTCTACAAGTAATGTCATACATCAGAACAAATTTAAAGATTTAATAATTTTATTGTTTGTCATATCATCATCCTCGCTAGGTAGAATTCCCCACTACCAACAAGCCTATTCAATACTCCGACGGGTTTACCTAGTCATACCACAGGCCGATACCTGCTGCCAATAGACCTGTTCAGTATCCTGATGGGTTAGCCTCTTACACCCTTTTACAACAGAGACTGGTCCACCATATTTTAAGATTTTTATATAAAGATTGTCTTTTGCAAGAAGATGGGGAGACAACTCTGAAAATTTTATTTAAGACCGAGATGGTATTTATGTTAGAGGATGAATCTTCTTTATGTATTCCTTATAGATTGTCCTGATGTAAGGGGTAATTAAGAGGACGTATCCTATCTAAAGATATGGTATAATCAAGCATTTTTAGTGTGTAGTGGATGGTACCATTGGAAAATAACAGAAAGGTATCTTCAGGCTCGACTCACTTTTTTTTTTTTTTTTTAAGTTATAGTGGTGTTTCCATGGCTAACCGCTAATCAAACCTTCTTGCTACTCTTTCACAAAGATACTTTACTCACCTACTAAGGGTTCTTGTGGAAATTGTACGAGTAACCTCTAAGTTTGATAGTCAAGGTTTCACTTCCTTATATCCTCTAGTGGTGGAGGTTAAGAGAAACTGCCATTAAAGATGCCTTGAGAGAAAGGAAGATAGAAATATTGCAAAAAATATGGCTAATTCATATCAAACAATAATAAAAAGTCATTATTCAATGAATGCTTAAGCATACAATAGGGTTTAGAAATAGAAATATCTTTTTCTGAAGTAAAATACTTCCCTTTTTGTCTCCTTGAAATTGTCCACTTGTGGTGAAATAAATACCTGCAAAGATCTCTAAAACTATTTGTCAAAAACCACACTCTAAAATATCAAAAACTGATGAGATCAATGAGATCAAGTCACAGGAACATGTATCTCATAGTTCTTTTATTAAAAAGAAAATGTAAAATGAGGTTGCATTAGACTTTAAGCTAAACTGACAACATGCGGTTTTTATTTACTATCCTACTCTACCTAAAAAGAAAGGAAAATAGTTATTCAAGTGTAATAACGTTTCCAATGTAACCATGTGTGAAGCAAGATAAGAAACATACCCATATCCACATATGAAAAATTTACCACAGTGATTACCTGGATATGAAGAACCAACCAACCTACTTGTTTTGGCATCAGAAGGTGTTGAAGAAGATAATAGTATTGTGGCCTGATGATCCCTTGAAACCAAATTTCAATGTAATTTGGATGTTCATCAACAATAGTTTCTATACTTTCCTTCATCATGCTATGCATAGCCTCTTCTGTTATATGATTGATTTCTGAAGTACATAACGGATATGCTGATATGGATGTTGAGAACTCCCCAATATTAGGTTTTAGTGATTGCTCTCCACCGGATGTAGTCTATAAGTTCTCAACTTCCTTCACAATTTGGCAAGGAAAATCATTTTGTAGTTCATAGGAACTTGATTCTTCTAATATTTCCAGAGAGGTAGATACACTTTTGGCTGCTGCCAAAATATGTTCTTCTTGAAAAGAAGAAATCCTAGCTGCTGCTAGGATTTGAGAAAGTTCCCTCAAGCTAATGGTTGCTTATGAGTTCATTCTACTGGTTGATGGATCTTGCCTCACATAGGGATTAGTGTCTAGGGTTGTTAAAACACCCATTTTTTTTTTATTATTATATATATTTTTAAGTTTTTAATCACAACTACCTAAAAGATGAAATACATATTTAAAGCAGATTTGTGCAAACCAAACACACCACACTTGCATAAAATAAATCACACTTACAGGAAAAAAATCAAAGCATAAAATAAAATACAATTGCAGAAATGAAATCAAACTCACACGTGTATGAAAGTAAACACACTCGAAGGAAAAATAAACACACTTTGCGAAAGGGAAGCACACTTGCATGAAAGAAATAAAACTTGCATAAAAGAAATAAAAGAAAACACTCTTACAGTAAAATATGCACACTGACAGGAAAACTAAATTGTGGGAAAGTAAACACACTATGCAGGAAAGAAAGCATGCTCGCGAGAAAGTAAATTGCAGGAAAGTAAACAAACTAAGAAAAATAAACAAACTAAGGAAAGTAAGCAAACTTATAGAAAAAGTAAACACTCTTGCGGAAAAGGAACAACAAGGCTTTGGAGTGACCCATTAAAATGGATGCGCAGGTTCTTACCTCTCGTCTTAAAGTTTCTCCTCCCCCTTGTTGTGTAATTAAAGGAAACCTGCCTACCTAATCTCTAATCCCTTTAACACCTCCCTGACAACGGCGCCAAAAATGTCAAGTTAAATATATGCTATCTATTTCGACATTAAATTGTCAACCTGGGGCTCGTAAGCTTAGAGGTGCCAACACTGTATGTGCGGGTCTAGAGCTCTAATCTAGCCTAGCCTAGACTAATCTAATCTAGTTCCAATAAACTCAAATAATGAAGACCTTTACTTTAAATTTACAGAGTAATCTACAACTATGAACTCATTATTCTAAGTAATTATAATTGGTCCTAAAGATTAATGCCTAACCTACAATCTTATTTAAAAGATAATTTAAAGACTCCAAGCAAACTAATATCTATTTGAACAACATAGTTGAAAATGTACAGAATAAACTACAAATAGTGAGCTTATTAGTCTAATTCTTTAAAAACAGTCTATAACTATAAATAGTGAAATTATTATTTTAAGTGAACAATTCTTCAAAAATAATATATCAAATTACATCTTAAAAAACTCACAACTATTCAAAAGAAATTACAAATTAATTGTTATTCTATTACTCCGATGCTAGAAGTAAAATAAGAAATTTATGCAAATCTATACACGTTAACAAAAATTCATAATTTAATAAAGTAATCTACAGCTAAAGGCATTGCCTAATTAATCACTCTGTGAAATAATATACAGATTATAAAACATGGAAACATTGCGCAATTAGATAGCTTATATATATATATATATCCATTAAGAAGACACAACCTGCATAAAAATATGTTAGTTGTCAGAGTATAGACAATTATGGACAACTGTGAGTACCCTGTAATAAAATACAATTTCAGCAAATACAAAAATATACACAATAATACACTTCAACAAGAAACCTGTAAATTAGCAAGTAATGAGAGTTAGACGTGAAAATATAAATGTACAACAATATAAACAAGCTACCCAGACCACTGGTGGGCCCCCCAGACGGTCGTGGCACTACTCCAATGCAAGTTTTAGTCACAAACTTAGCATATCATTTTTATTAACACCCAAAAAAAAGTTTTGTCAGAGCAATTCAAGATATTGGTTGTATGTATATGTAAAATTTGTGTTTCTTCCCGACATAAACAACAGGTATTTATAAATCTTTTACATAGCTGAGAGGTCAACCTCTGATCCTCTCAGAATAGTAGATGCATAAAAAAATCATGTACATCATTAAACATCCAATTTTGTTGAGGAATCTTCAGTAAATGCTTGAAACAGAGTGAGTAAATAGGCCATGGATCTCAAGCATCTTCAATGACTGGAAGAAAATTCTGGTAGGACACCGAGCAAGAGGGATCTCAAGGGGGGGAAACCCATGTTCTCAAATTTCATAACGATGCCCTGAGATATGCAGATTGCCAACTCCTTTGCGCTCCGAGTGTCAGATGGAGTGTCAGATGGGGTGCCAGATGGAGTGTCGAATGGAGTATTGGAGTATTGGAGGGTCGGATCGAGGACCATGAACTACTCTCAATTCGTCCACACTTTTAGGAAACAGACTGTATGGGATCTAATTGGGCATATTGGGCACAAAACCCATGTGCCATATTTTTATGATTCAACTTCCTATTCCCATAAATTAAGCTCGAATTTTTCTTCCTAGAACAATGCCGAATGAAGGTCTGGATGGAAGGCCAGATCACATTTTTGACCTATTGCAAGGAAACAAGAAACATTAGATCAGTGTAATCATTCAACTGAAGATGAATTGATCATAAAACCATTACAAAATGATGATTACACATACCTTGTGCGATTCCATGAAAAATTGATGTATAAATCTTAATAATACCTTTAAAATGGCTAAATGAGAGTATAGCATATGTAATATCGCATGCAAAAAGGATTTGATCATCGCAATAAAAAATTCAAAACACGAACCCAACACATGGAATCCATAACATTGTACCTTTGACATATCTCTCTTATGATTGAATTTATTTCCTGAACCAAATATTTTCTTACCCCCATGTCTCTTGAACTTTGTTGCATATGCTTGAGCATCCTCTTCCTTTTGAGATATTCCTTTTGATTTTTTCCTTGTCTCTTCTTGTGAGCAACAAATCTAAAGTTCTTTCAACATTGGAAACTCCTTCCTTGTGTTCATGCTTGTAGCAAATGCATCCCATGATCTAGAGAGACCATTGAGTGCAATATTCACAATTTCCTTTTTTGGAATAACTTATTCAATGGCTTGTAGTTGATCTCTTAACTGAGAAATCCTTACAAAGTATGACGCTACAATGTCATCCTTAGTCATCTTTGTGTCACAAAGATCATTCTTCAGACTCATCACTTGTCCAATATTTATGATTGCAAAAAGGTTAGTTAGGGCATCATACATCTTCTTGGATGAGTCAAGATTGGATATGTAGGGTACCAAGTGATATTTTACAGAGTCCACCACAATGATACTCATAGCATTGATGTCATTTTCCTTGAACTTCTCCATTGCTGCAATGTTATGAGGTTCATTTTCTTTTCCTGCTTCAAACTGTGGTTCCACGATCTTTCCCTTCACGATATCTAGAACCTTGTTCTTGGAAAGGATGAGGTCAATCCTTGTCTTCCATGGTCTGAAGTTTGAATCCCCTTCTAGCTTTTTCTCTGACTTCATGGAGTAAGTCATGACTTCCTTTGACTTTGACCAGTCAAACTTTAACTTTGACCTAAAAATTCAACCTTGACATTCTTTCTAGTTGAGAGTACCAAGAGGTATGCGAGGATAAGACACACTAGAATATTCAAGAGTTATGCCAAAATTCTCACTTGAAGTGTCCAAATAGTTAGGTTAAGGTTTGTTGCAACTGCACAATCAAAAGCCCTAGCTTTTGCTACAACTGGTGCCACAATGAGCTTAACAAAGAACTTCCACTTTACCTTCGAGTGGTTAGACTGTCATGAAGTTGGTGTGGGCCCATAACTTGTTAAGATGTGTTCATTTAACCATAGACAATATAACAATATTGTCACCCAAACATAGGCATGCAATCACCCCCGAGCATCATAACCTTGGCAGATAAAATAATTTCGGAAGTAGTACTAGACCCATCAGATAAGCAAGAGATAGCGCACCTTTCTCCAAAGGTAGCACACCAAGCAGAAAATCCAAAAACCATAAACCAAGACCAGCTCCCAACTACAGTTGTTGCAACTGCACTCCTCCTCTAGAATTGCGCACCACTTATATTGAGTGTGAGAGAGTGTGTCCAAATGAGCTCAAGTGCCCTCTATTTATAGTTCTCCTTCTCTTTCTAGGGGCTAATACTTTATTATTAATTCTTTTACTAATCCGACTTGTCTTCTAGGGTTGTTACATATTTTTTTAGTGTTTCTCTAGATTTTCGAAATATTCTAATCTATTTAGGAGTTACACATGGAGGTTGACACCTCTCGGAGCTACCATAATATCAACATAGTGCACATAGATTACTTTAAGGCATTATAAGCATGCTCTTTTGCATCATTCCACACAAAGTAATTCTTTTCAAGGAAGTATGTTGTTAAGTACTTGAATAGATCTATCAATATAATCACCATAACTACTGAATACAATAGATCCACAAAGCAAGATAGAAGAAACCACATTTTATTATTACCAAACCCTTGAAGTAGGGCAACACCATACAATGGATCCTATTATGGAAGGGATCCTCTCCTGTTCACTTACCTCTTCGAGGGAGCATCCTCCTATTGAGCTACAACTCTAAATACACTAATTCTCTTCATGTCTCATTACATTGATTGAACCCCTTTATATAGTGCTACCATCACCTAAGAACATTCTAGAGGAGGAATCTTCTAGAAGTAGAACCTTCTAAGAAGTCTTCTTACATTTATTATTTATATAACTACTACCATAGTGGGTCTTATTTTGTAATATAGTGGACCTAGTCCACTGCCACACTTAGATGACCTCACTAGCACATCACTATGGGCCCTCACGGCCCCCACTACCTCTCCTGGCTACCTTGTTCCATCCCCTTATGAAGCGTTGTCCTCGAAACGTTAGCTGGCTCATATATCGAGAGTCCATGGATAATTGTGGGTAGTAATCTTGAAAAGAGGCCGAAGAACCAAAGTTCCGTATGAGAAAATCCACCATGTTGAAGTAGTCCAACCACCACCATTGTATTGAGTCCCATGTCAAGTGCTCATGCTGTGAACTCCCGTGGGAGATATTTTTGGAACCAGCCAAAGCCAGAATGAAGTGCTCCAAAGTGACACCTATCAGCGTAGTGGATCCAATTGAAGATCCATCACACATAGTGGAAAGGTGCATTGGATTGAATCACGGAAGGGAATAATACCAGCATGGGAATATGAAGGTTAGACATTGGTAACTAGCTCTTGATGTGGAATCTTGATTTTCTCTACAGAAGGTGGAGTAAGTCATCAAATAAAGGCTATGGAAGTGGTTGTCATCCCGAGTAGCAACTATCCATATGCAATCATCCCTGTCCGGTCTCAGAATCGTGCAAGCATGTATTTCTTTATTATATCCATCCTTGAGGCCCTCCATAAGAAATATCTCCTACATGTAAACAGATCTTGAATTACTCACAGAAATATCATTGAGGCCATGTGTGAGAGAACATCTGTGAGACCATGTGTGAAATTTTGTTGTGAGCCATGTGCAAATGCATCCAATCTATCATCCAGTGGGCTTTGAATAATTAAAGAATTTCTTTCCAAGGTTTGAGATGAAATAGCCATCTGATCACCCTATGAACTCTTAGGTCACATGGCCATCATGAAAAACTCAAAATAGACATAGAAGTTTATTTGTCCTGCAGCCATCACGAAAAAACTCAAAAAATAGACACAAGAAGTTTCGGCAGAAAATCGCGGCTTTTTCTGGAAAAACCCTAAAAAACTGCTGAACTTAAAATGCTCATAACTTCACTTCCCGGACTCCGTTTCGGCTGATTTTTTTTTTAAATTGGGTGAAATTGTGAGAAGAAATCAGATATGTAATTTATTTGGGCAAATTCGGCCTTTAAATGCTACAGAAATAAAAACAAATCATGTCACCGTCCGCAGAAAAAACTCTGAAAATTTGCAGATTTTAAAACCTCAGTATCTTGACCTTCCGGACTCCATTTCAGACGATTTTTTTTTTAACTTGGGTGTTTTTATGATAGGAACTCATATATACAACCATTTTCTGCAAATTTTGCACAGAAATATACTTAAAATGTCTGGAATGTCGCGGCCCTCTTTTTTCTTCTCCGAAAAAAAAAATCTGCAAAAATAAAAAATAGTTGCCCACAACTCCGGCCAAGGAAAGTGCTCTGATACCACTTGTTAAGTACCTATACCAAATCTGCAAATATAATTCAATAATACCAAGAATAAACCATAAACCATTCACCATAACATGAACACAATAATAGAGAAAACCCTTGAGGTAGGGTAACACCATATATTAATCCTTATGGAAGGATAAAACTTCTCATGCAAGCATAAACCATAAACCATTCACCATAACATGAACACAAGAAATATCCAAAACCCTTGAGGTAGGGTAACACCATATATTAATCCTTATGGAAGGATAAAACTCCTCAAACAATCCTTGTTTGTACAATCACAATATTTTTCACTATGTTTCATTACATTGCCTAGACTTCTTTATATAACTCTCTCTATCTCCTAGGAACCTTCTAGAGAGTCTTCTCACATTTATTACATCCAACTACCATAGTGGGTCTTTATTAATATAGTGGATCTAGTCCACCTTACATTGAATGACCACATTCTCATATATTAAATGACTTCCACTAATAACATATAACTACATTCCCATTGGGTACCTCCCTAGGTACCCCATATTACCTCCCTAGGTATACTACATTCCATCCCCCTTCACATGTTTCATCCTCGAAACATTAGAATAAACCATACAATATGACTGGCTAAGTAATGTAGCCAACTGGTACCAAGTACGACCATCCATCCATCCCAATGGAAGTCAAACATGATGTCTATCTGCTACCTTTGCACCCTTATCTTTCTCTGCATTATGTCGCGGTTGCCCTGTCTTTATCTTTCATGTCTGGTACCCTGCTGGTGCATAAATGTGTTCATGCACATGCCCTTGCCTTGATGACTTTTGCATCTCTATATGATGTGGATGGCGATATACAACAACTGTAGGAATTTGTTCTTTTTTCTTCAAATCTGCAACACTTTGTGCCTTTGAGTCAATGATGTCCTCAACTTCCTGATTGTGTCCTTCTTGTAGTTTTACTTCATCTCCTTTTGTAGACTCTGCCTCTGGTTCAACTTTAGACTGGACAATAACTTCTGTGATAGCTTCCATGGGTCCATCTTTCTTACTAAGAGACACATCCTGCAATGTGATTTTCTTTTTCTTGTACCACAACTTTAAAAATTTCTTTTGCACATTAATATTAATGGTACCCACTGATTTGATCCAAGGATATCCCAAAACAATATCCACTTCATCCATATCCATAGCATAAAAATCTGAATGCAACACATATTTATCCATGGTAATCTTCAAATCGTTAAAAATTTGAACATTTTCACCCTCAACATGTGTGTTTTGAATATTCTTTATTAGAATTTGCAATCTATTAACCAACTGAACATTGATAAAATTATGCATGCAACTAGAGTTAATAGAAACAACAATATTATTTTTATGAATACAACCATGAACTTGTAATATAGATTTTTCACATGAAAATAAACTCTTGGTTCTCTCTTTATCCTTATTTTTTCCATGAGCCCACTTTTCTAACAATATTTTTTCAAATTCTACATTGGAAAGTCTCATCATCTCCTCATAATCAAACGATTTCCACCAAATGGCAGCATCACCTTGCAATTTGAGAGCTACCCAATGGGGCCAAGTATCTCCCCATACTGATTTTCTTTATTTAATGAATGATTCAATACTAGGGCCATCACATTTCCCTGTAAAATACATCTTGCTATGAAAAACCCCAAAAAATAGAACAATAAGTTACGACAAAAAATCGCGGCTTTTTCCGGAAAAACCCTGAAAAACTGCTGAATTTAAAATGCTCATAACTTTACTTCCCGAACTCTGTTTCGGCTGATTTTTTTTTTGAAATTGGGTATTTTTCTGAGAGGAATTCAAATATCCAATTTTTTTTTTTCCAAATTCATCTCATAAAACTTTATATTTGAATCTGAAGTGCGCCGCCCTCTTTTTATTCCCTAAAAAACATTTCTGCAAATAGAGAAAACAAATCTTCCCCTCTTTGGCTAAGGAAAGTGCTCTGATACCAATTGCTAAGTACCTAAATAGATCTATCAATATAATCACCACAAATACTGAATACAATAGATCCACAAAGCAAGATAGAAGAAACCACAATTTATTATTACCAAACCCTTGAGGTAGGGAAACACCATACAATGGATCCTATTATGGAAGAGATCCTCTTCTGTTTACTTGCCTCTTCGAGGGGACATCCTCCTATTGAGCTACAGATCCAAATACACTAATTCTCTTCATGTCTCATTACATTGCTTGAACCTCTTTATATAGTGCTACCATCACCTAAGAACATTCTAGAGGAGGAATCTTCTAGAAGTAGAACCTTCTAAGAAGTCCTCTTACATTTATTATATCTAACTACCACAGTGGGCCTTATTTAATAATATAGTGGACCTAGTCCACCTTACATTGAATGACCTCCACTATTATCACTATGGGCCCTCTGCACCCCCCCACTACCTCTCTAACTACCTTGCATATGTTAATGGGGATAATATTATACCATCGATCTACATATAATGCAATGTTAGGAATGTATACTTCTTTCATCTGAATTTGGCGATAACCAGAACGAAGATCAAGTTTAGTGAATAACTATGCACCATGAAGTATATCCAAGGGGTCATCAATGAATATAATTGGAAAGTTCTCTTTAATCATCATTTTTTTAAGAGTATAATGCCAAGACACATGCTCTAGTTTCCTTCTTTCTTCAAAATCATGATGATTAGGGAGGAGTAGGGGCCAGTAATAGGAACCATCACTCGTATTTCCAACAATTCTTGAACGGTATTTTCAATTTCATTCTTTTATGAAAAACAATATCTATAAGCACACGCATTGGTTGGTTTAATTCCTAGACTAGTGGGATTCCATGATCATGATTTCCATGTGAATGGGATAATCCATGTGGTGTTTCAAAGACCCAGTGATGTTTTTCCAAAACCAATTACAAATCATGATGAGTTTCAATTGGGGATTAATCCATAACTTGGATGGAATTGAATTATGAAACACTATTGAAGTGAACAATTCTTAGGAGATTTTCAATATGAGAGTTTATGATTTTTGGGCTCCTTATTTGGATACCTTTAATAGTGTATCATTGTCTCTCATGATAGAATCTCATGCATATATTAGAAAAATTCATGCTAACAAGACCTAATGTTCACAATATTTTTTCTCCCAAAAGTATATCACGCCCTCCCATTTCTATGGGAAACATGTTAGATTTAAGGAGATAGACACACATTTGGAGTTTCATATTATCACACTTATCACTGCATTTCACAATACCCCCATTGACTATTATGATTTGAACTTGTGAATCATGAACATAACAAATGTTCCTTTTTTCTACTCTTTGATGGATGAAATTGTGGATTTTTCAACCATGTATTAAAACAATCACCTTATTGATTTTGATATATCCTAATAGCTTCAAGTTCTAAGTAGATGTCATTCTAACAAAGAATGAATTGAAATTTGGACTTCATAAGAAGTATTCTCCTACGTAGGAACTTCATTTGGAGGGGGTGTAAGCTTCACAGGATCCATCTTGGCTATGTCCTCATCTAAAATTTACATATGGAGCCATGTGAATGACAAATAATTTATGTTCTTTATAGTTATTCCCTCATTTTTTTTTCATAGTTATACCAAATATATTTAAGTTGATGTTTCATAATTTCTACAGGCATCAACTTATAGACTTTAATGGGTGAAGAAGGAATCTGTGGAGGTGGAAGAAATTTTAGGCATGGTCATTGGAAGAAAATGGGGAATTTGCATGGGATTAGTGTGTTATACCTATATTTGTCACCCTGGGCCTCATAAAGGACCTACTAATGTCATCCTCCCAAAAATTACTTGTCAATGCCAAACAATCCCTAATTTTGAGCATGGTCACTCATTGTCTTCTTGCAAGTTGCGACCAAACGCTGGTTTTCCTATTTCAACATGTAACTAGTCGTTCTATCCCCTTTTGGAACAAGCGACCAACTCTTAAACCTTCTAGATTCGAGGACTTTCAAGGATATCAGATCCAGATAGGATGGTCGTGATGCATCATGAGATTTAGAACTTGTGCCCGATCTGTTGTTCATCAATTTCCAAGATTTGAGCATATCTATAGAACCTCCTCCAACACTCTATAAAATAAGGTCAAATCAATAGGCAAAGGAGCTCAATTCTTGATAGAATTATGTTTACAAAATATAACCAAAGAGGGTCTTTTGCTTTCAGAGTCCATTGTTGGTTCATCGACACTTGAGAGAAGGCTAAGGAATATCTTAAGGATCTTGGATCTAGAGGAGTGTTTCAATAGTCTCAAGTTATTTTCACTTTGATGTACTTTTGATTTGTAATTTAGACAGATCTATGTCTTTTCCCCTCCAATTTGTGTGAACTATGATTGTTTCATATGGTTACATTGGTAGATCTATCTTTTCTTGAGAAAGGCATATATATATATATATATATATATATATATAAATGAGTTAGATCAATCAGTTCGAATAGGTTATTTCAAGGTACAACTCATCATCGGGTCTTTGATTCTACTATGATTAAGATTCGAGTATGGTTGAGTTCTACTAGGTAAAAATATAAAATAATGGTTTTGTAGAGATGAGATGAAATGGTAAACAATATGTTGCTTGTTTTTGAAGACATGATTCCAAGAGAGACCATAATTATCAAAGATACAATTGTAGAAGAGGCAAAAATTATCAGAGGAAATATTCCATGCAATGGGAAGATCTAAAACAACAATATATACTTAAATCCACAATTAAATTCATTTTTTTAGAATATGTGAACCAGTGATGATTAGTTTCCTAAATCGGAAATTAAACTTCATGAGGTCTAGTGGAAGCCAAATCACATAGAAAAAACATATATAATATCAAAATAAGTAACATCAAAGTATAAGTATATGAAAAATCCTCCGTCCTAAGATAATTTTCTAAGAAAATTTTCTAATCAAATCATATGAACTGTTAGTGTTGGAAAGTTTGACAATTTTGTTCTTTACTTGATGGAATTCTGTTCATTTTGTAGACTACCTTATGGATATATATAAAAAAATCTATGTGTAGATTTCCACCACTCTTTTCCAAAAGTCCTCATTTTCCAAATATCGAATTCTAATGAAAGAAATGAACCAGAGAACAAACAAAACACTAGAAGATGGAATCATCCATCAAATGCACTATTTATACTTATTGTAAGCATTAAATGATTGAAAATGATCCCTAAAACAAGAAATATGAAAGATAAGGAAACACCACAACTAAATACTAGAACCTCCAACACTATTTATACTTATTGTAAGCATTAAATGATTGAAAATGATCCTTAGAACAAGAAATATGAAAGATAAGGAAACACCACAACTAAATACTAGAACCTCCAAAACAACTTGTTATGATATGATAAATATTACATAGAGGAAAGTTTTGAAATAATAAGTATGTAAACACTACATGTAATGTTTATAATAAATTCATGCTATTTTCATAAACCAAAGGGAATGTACCATCATAATTAATGAGATATTAATATATAATAATGAGTAACATTATCCAAGATTGTAGTGTTTGGTACCCTTCTAACCGAAGTTTAGTATTTACAACTCTCGAGTGAATGGCACTATGTACATTCTGCTAAGATTGTATCTAGTTTTCATTCTTACATACTAAAGAAATTCAAGGTAGTGTGTATCAAGGCTATTATCTAAAGGGAAATAATGATACTTTGAGTAGTCTAACATACAATCCATTAGAAAGTTGGAAAGCACTCATGAAATTAATCGTTTCTAATAATTTTCTTATGATGTTGAAGAAGGTGACGACCATTATTCCCTCAAGTTTTGATAATATTGAAATTTGGAGAACACTATTTCAATCAACGATTTCAAACATTTTTTTTACTATGTTGATAATGTCGCCGTGATTATTTTGATAATATATAAATATTTTCTAGATATGGATAACATTTCTATTTAGCTATATTTAAATTTCCCTTCCACTGACTTGTATTATACAATCGTAAAGAGGGAAGGATGAAAAGCAAAAAAGGTACACGTTTATATTAATTTTACATAATGTCATAACTTGAACAAACATAAAAAGGCTCTCTCTATATATGTTTACAAATGGTAGGGCTTACTTAGTATTGAATTGGTAGGGTTGAGTCAATCATTTGTAGGGTTTACTAAAAATGGTTAGGATTTATTAAATAATGTCTACCAAAATAATCTTGGTAATGATAGAAACTTTAAACAAATTGAGAATTTAATAATTCTTTAGAAATGAATGTTTCTCTTAGTATACTAAAAATAGTTAGGATTTATTAAATAATGTTTACCAACATAATCTTGGTAATGATAGAAACCTTAAACAAATTGAGAATTTAATAATTCTTTAGAAATGAATGTTTTTCTTAGTAATTGAAACCCAAGGTTTATGGATGTTGAAAATACCTAGTTTTATTTTTTTGGAAAACCTTAAAATATATCATTTTTTTTTTTAGATTTGAGTCATGCCATATGGAAATGACATTCAATTTGTGAAGTAGGATCTTGGATTCAATTTTGATTAGGAATATATGCAAGTGATGTCATGATCAAGAAACAATTGCCACACAAAGGAAGAAATAAATAAAGAAATATAAAAGTATATTCCATTTTCGAGGAAAAGAATTAACAAAGAGGGGTGGTGGGGGGAAGATATGATTGGTAGCCAAATCTAACTTACTGGGAAAAAATCTTAAAGGGTTTGGACAATCTCTTTGTGAATATTGTGTACTCAAAAAGTGAATTCTTACCATCTAGAGTTTAACTTACTGGGAAAAAATCTTAAAGGGTTTGGACAATCTCTTTGTGAATATTGTGTACTCAAAAAGTGAATTCTTACCATCTAGAGTTTAAGACATAGGGATAAACATACATATCCAACCCATACAAGATGACATGAAACAATAATTAAGGGAAATTTTTAGCACTATTGAGGATTGTTATGTTGGACCTTTATGTAAAAATATTCAAATACTACTATTGAGTCTAACAAGGTATAGTTTGAAAGGTATTAGCACATTGGAACATCAAATGGTATTAAGTATTTATATATAAAATGTGGACATAAAAGTCTATACTAAGTTGTTGAAAGAGATGGAACAATCTATGTCAATGTTAATCAAATCATATGGGCATGGTCATGAAAGGAAGAATGGTATTGACATAAAGTAAAGACAACTAAAAAGAAATTTTCAACAATTAAGGAACAATAAGAAAAAATGGACTAGAATGGTGAGAAGAGAATGATGTTGACAAATGAGACGTTATTTCTAAATTAGCTTCCATACTTTAGTTCTCACCAATTAAAAAATAAATAAACCCTATTAACATACCGATATTCTCCATACATGCAAGGAGTCCTAGCTATGAATGGGATATTTTATAATTGATTTCACCAATGCATGTAAAAAGAAACACTTTGGTGAGAATTTCGATAACCAGGGAAGTATGCATAACTAATAATGAAATTAAAGGTTAATATAACAAAATATTACTAATTGATCAGAAAATGGGTTCAAGGGAGAGGAAATGCACAAACAAACTATGACATCAACACATTGTTAAAAATCTCATTGTAATAATTAAACTACCAAAATAGTTGAAAAAATGAAACTATAGTATTGAGATAGTAAGAATATGTAACTCACAAGCCGAGATTGTTTGAGATGATTTGTAAGAGTAGAGAATATGTGAGAAACCAAACTTCCTATGGAAAGATCTATGTTGATGTTAATCAAATCATATGGGCATGGTCACGAAAGGAAGGATGACATTGACATAAAGTAAAGACAACTAAAAAGACTTTTGCAACAATTAAGGAAAAATAAGAACAAATGGACTAGAATGGTGAGAAGGGAATGATGTTGATAAATGAGACTTTATTTCTAAATGAGCTTCCATACTTTAGTTCTCACTAATTAAGAAAAAAATAAACCCTATTAACATACCTGTAAGTTTTAAACCTGCGAAGTAAAGCAATGCATATAGATTCTTAAGCAATACAAAAATTAATCAATGGCTCAAACACAGAGTACACAGAGATTTTATACCGAAAACCCTCAACCGGGAAAACCTTTCTTATTTTCATTATGTCGAATTTCACCATTCACCATACAATATATACAATGTTCTTAGGTATTCCGTAGATACCAAAACACTAATCCCTTAATCCGGGATTAATTTACAAATCCACTAAAAATAGCAAAAAACCGCCCAATAAAAATTTTTTGGGCCGCTGCCCCGAACCCCGTCGGCCTCGGGCTCCCGCCCGGTGCTGAACGTTGCATGTAACCAGGGGGGGGCATACCTGCCCCCCCCTGGGACCCCCCTAGGAAAGCACCCAGTGCACACGATAGAGCTCTAGGTGAAGGGATCATCAGATGCAGTTGTCGTATCTAACGCACCCACACACACACACACATGCAAAGAATATAACACATACCCAACATTCTCCCACTTGTTGTTTTCTTTGCATCCAGGGGTCCAGGGGATTATCTAGTCAACAATTCAGGGCAACAATGCCCATTTCTACTCTACACCAGGGAAACTTTTCTGTGCTTACAGACTTTGTCAATGAATCTGCAACATTCTTCAAAGTGTCAACCTTTTCCAGCAACACATTCTTTTCCTCAACCATGTCTCTCACAAAGTGATACTAAACATCAATATGTTTTGTCTTCGAATGATAAGTTGGGTTCTTTTCCAGGAATATTGCACTCTGATTGTCAAAATCTAATCTCACTGCTTGTTGTACAGACCCAATACCTAAACACAATCTTTGTAACCATACTGCTTCCTTGCTTGCATGAGTGGCTACCATGTATTCAGCTTCTATAGTTGAGAGTGCCGCTACAGCCTGTATTTTGCTCATCCAACTGATTGCTCCTCCAAATAGGTTAAATACATACCCACTTGTAGATCTTCTGCGATCCAAATCTCCAGCCTAGTCTGCATCAACAAAGCCATGTAT
>SNQJ01S0001416.1:305650-329981 GCA_010110895.2 Picea sitchensis | reverse complement strand
ATCCTGAAACTTTAATGCCAATAATATTCTCTTCATGTTGACTCGACTTAAGAAGAATACTCAAACCTTCCAAGGCCAAAATAAATAAAAGAGGGGAAAGAGGACATCCCTATCGCATACCTATTTCATTTGAAAAGAAGGATGATGCTTCTCCATTAACAAAAATGACAATAGTCGCACTAGACACGTGCCCCATGATCCAGTTTGTGAAAGGGAGACCGAAACCAGATTGTAATAAAATTAATCTAAGATATTCCCAGTTAATACAATCAAATTTTTTTTTAATATCAAGCTTTAGGATTAGAGCTTGTAATTTCTTTTGTTTAATGTTGTGCAACACCTCTTGTTAGTCTTTTATGCCCTGAGTGGAAATTGGCCAAGAGTCCCCGAAATGGTTTGGGATGCGACTTGTAACTGGGCATAAAACGAAAAACCGAGACTTGGATTGAGGAACCATTGTCTCTTTTGGATTCCTGACATATTATTTTAGCTAGAGAACCCCTCACTCTCGGTTCCAACCCCTCGGAAGTTGTTTTTTTCATCGATATCAATAACTAGTGCTTTGCACAGTAAGAAGCAATGCAACATTTGGATTTAGGGGTCCAATTTATGAAACCATGCCTCAGGAGTGGATGGACAATATGGTCACCTAGTCCATGCCTAAACAAGCATGCAAAATCTCATGGAGCTCAAAAATGTTTCTCCGTTAGGATTTTATGCCTAGAGGAGGAATTGCCAAGGGTCCCAAAAATGGTTTGGGATGTGACTTGCAACTGGGAATAAAACAAAATCGAGACTCAAATTGAGGAACCATCGACTATGATGGATTCCTGGGATAGGATTTTATCTAGATCACCCCTCTCTCTCGGGTACCATGCCTCGAAAGTTTCTTTACTCATTGATTTTGAGAACTAGTGTTTTGCTCAGTTTGAAGCAAACTAACATTTGGATTAAGGGGTCCAATGTATGAAACCGTGCCTTAGGAGAAGATGGAAAATATAGTCACCTAGTCCGGGCCTTAAAAATCTTCCAACATCTCATGGAACTCAAAAATGCTACTCCGTTAGGTTTTTATGCCCTCAGGAGAAATTGGTCAAGAGTCTCCGAAATGGTTTGCAATGCGACTTTCAACTGGGCATATAATGAATATCGAGACTCAGATTGAGGAAATGTAGACTTTGATGGATTCCTAGGATAGGATTTCATCTAGAGAACCCCTCACTCACGGGTGCCATGCCTTGAAAGTTGCTTTATCATTGATTTAGAGAACTAGTGTTTTTCTTAGTTTGAAGCAATGCAACATTTGGATTAAGGGTCCAATTTACGAAACCATGCCTCAGGAGAAAATGGATAATGTGGTCACCTATTCCATTCCTAAACAAGCTTGTAGCATCTCACTGAACTCGAAAATGTTTCTCTGTTAGTATTTTATGCCCTGAGTGGGAATTGGCCAAGAGTCCCCAAATGGTTTGGGATGTGACTTGCAATTGGGCATAAAAAAAAAACTGAGACTCGGATTGAGGAATTGTCGTCTCTGTTGGATTCCTGGCATAGAATTTTAGCTAGATCACCCCTCACTCCTGGTTCCAACCCCTCAAAAGTTATTTTTTTCATCGATTTCGATAACTAGTGCTTTGCTCAATAAGAAGAAATGCAACATTTGGATTTAGGGGTCCAATTTACGAAACCATGCCTCTGGAGTGGATGGAAAATGTGATCACCTAGTCCATGCCTAAAAAATCATGCAAAATCTCATGGAGCACTAAAATTCTTCTCCGTTAGGCTTTTATGCCCTGAGGACAAATTGCCAAGAGTCCCTTAAATGGTTTGGGATGCGACTTACAAATGGGCATAAAATGGAAATCAAGACTCGGATTGAGGAACCATCAAATATGATGGATTCCTAGGATATGATTTCATCTAGATCACCCCTCACTCCTAAGAGCCATGCCTCGGAAGTTGCTTTACTCATTGATTTCAAGAACTACTGTTTTGCTCAGTTTGAAGAAAACCAACATTTGGATTAAGGGGTCCAATTTATGAAACCATGCTTCGGGAGTGGATGGAAAATATAGTCACCTAGTATAGGCCTAAACAGTCTTGCAACATCTCACGGAACTCAAAAATCTTGTTCCGTTAGGTTTTTATGCCCTCGGGAGCAATTGGCCAAGAGTCCCCGAAATGGTTTGGGATGTGACTTGCAACTGGGCATATAGAGAATATCGAGACTCGGATTGAGGAACCATTGACTCCGATGGATTCCTAGGATAGTATTTCATCTAGATCACCCCTCACTCATGAGTTCCATGCCTCAAAAGTTTCTTTAATCATTTATTTCGAGAACTAGTGTTTTGCTGAGTTTGAAGCAATGCAACATTTAGATTAAGGGGACAATTTATGAAACCATGCCTCAGGAGAGGATGGATAATTTGGTCACATATTCCATGCCTAAACAATCTTGCATCATCTCATGAAACTCAAAAATGTTGCTCCGTTAGTCTTTTATGCCTTGAGCGGGAATTGGCCAAGAGTCCCCGAAATGGTTTGGGATGCGACTTGCAACTGGGCATAAAACGAAAACCAAGACTCAGATTGGGGAAACATCATCTCTATTGGATTATTGGCATAGAATTTTAGCTATAGCACCCATCACTCCTGGTTCCAACTCCTCGAAATTTGTTTTTTTCATCGATTTCGATAACTAGTGCTTTGCTCAGTAAGAAGCAATGCAACATTTGGATTTAGGGGTCCAATTTATGAAACCATGCCTCAGGAGCGGATGGACAATGTGGTCACCTAGTCCATGCCTAAACAAGCATGTATAATCTCATGGAGCTCAAAAATGTTGCTCCATTAGGCTTTTATGTCCCGAGGATGAATTGCCAAGAGTCCCCGAAATGGTTTGGGATGCGACTTGCAACTGGGCATAAAAAGAAAACTGAGACTCAGATTGAGGAACCGTCGAATCCGATGGATTCCTGGCATATGATGTCAGCTAGAGAACCCCTCACTCTCAGGTTCCATGCCTCAAAATTTGCTTTACTCATTGATTTCGAGAACTAGTGTTTTGCTCAGTTTGAAGCAAACCAACATTTGGATTAAGGGGTCCAATTTATGAAATCGTGCCTTAGGAGCTGATGGAAAATATAGTCACCTATTCCATGCCTAAAAAAACTTTCAACATCTCACAAAACTCTAAATTGATGCTTCTTTAGGTTTTTATGCCCTTGGGAGAAATTGGCCAAGAGTCCCTGAAATGGTTTGGGATGCGACTTGAAACTAGGCATAAAACAAATATTGAGACTCGGATTGAGGAACCATCGAATTCAATGGATTCCTGGGATAGGATTTCATCTAGAGAACCCCTCACTCATGGGTGCCATGCCTCAAAAGTTTCTTTAATCAATGATTTCAAGAACTAGTGTTTTTCTCAGTTTGAAGCAATGCAACATTTGGATTAAGGGGCCAATTTATGAAACGATGCCTTAGGATCAGATGGATAATTTGGTCACCTAGTCCATTCCTAAACAAGCTTGCATCATCTCACAGAACTAAAAAATGTTTCTTCATTAGTCTTATGCCCTGAGTGAGAATTGGCCAAGAGTTCCTGAAATGGTTTGGGATGCGACTTGCAACTGGGCATAAAACAAAAACCAAGACTCAGATTGGGGAACCGTCATCTCTGTTGGATTCTTGGCATATGATTTTAGCTAGAGCATCCCTCGCTCCTGGTTCCAACCCCTTGAAAGTTTTTTTTTTCATCGATTTCGATAACTAGTGCTTTGTTCAGTAAGAAGAAATGCAACATTTGGATTTAGGGGTCCAATTTACGAAACCATGCCCCGGGAGTGGATGGAAAATGTGGTCACCTATTCCATGCCTAAACAAGCATGTGGAAACTCATGGAGCTCAAAAATGTTGCTCCGTTAGGATTTTATGCCCAGAGGAGGAATTGCCAAGAGTCCCCAAAATGGTTTGGGATGCGACTTGCAACTGGGCATAAAACTAAAACTGAGACTCAGATTGAGGAACCATCAACTCCGATGGATTCCTGGGATAGGATTTCAGCTAGATCACCCCACACTCCTGGTTCCAACCCCTCAAAAGTAGTTTTTTTCATCGTTTTCGATAACTAGTGCTTTTCTCAGTAAGAAGCAATGCAACATTTGGATTTAGGGGCCAATTTACAAAACCATGCCTCAGGAGAAGATGGATAATTTTGTCACCTAGTCCATGCCTAAAAATCTTGCATCATCTCACATAACTCAAAAATGTTGCTCCGTTAGTCTTTTATGCGCTGAGCAGGAATTAGCCAAGTGTCCCCGAAATGGTTTGGGATGTGACTTGCAACTGAGCACAAAACAAAAACTGAGACTCGGATTGAGGAACCGTCATCACTATTGGATTCCTGGCATAGGATTTTAGCTAGATCACTGCTCACTCTCGGTTCCAACCCCTCGGAAGTTGGTTTTTTCATCGATTTTGATAACTAGTGCTTTGCTCAGTAAGAAGCAATGCAACATTTGGATTTAGGGGTCCAATTTACGAAACCAGGCCTTGAGAGTGGATGGACAATGTGGTCACATAGTTCATGCCTAAACAAGCATGCAAAATCTCATGGAGCTCAAAAATGATGCTCTGTTAGGCTTTTATGCCCGGAGGAGGAATTGCTAAGAGTCCTCGAAATGGTTTGGGATGTGACTTGCAACTGGGCATAAAACAAAAACTGAAACTCAGATTGAGGAACCGTCAACTCCAATGGATTCCTTTGATAGGATTTCAGCTAGAGCACCCCTCACTCCTAGGTGCCATGCCTCGAAAGTTTCTTTACTCATTGATTTCAAGAAATAATGTTTTTTCTCAGTTTGAAGCAAACCAACATTTGGATTAATTGGTCCAATTTATGAAACCATGCCTCAGGAGCGGATGGAAAATATAGTCACCTATTCCACACCTAAAAAATCTTGCAACATCTCACGGACCACAAAAATGTTGCTTCGTTAGTCTTTTATGCCTTGAGCAGGAATTGGCCAAGAGTCCTCGAAATGGTTTGGGATGTGACTTGCAACTGGGAATAAAACAAAAATTGAGACTCAGGTTGAGGAATATTCATCTCCGTTGGATTCTTGGCATAGAATTTTAGCTAGAGAACTCTTCACTTCTGGTTCCAACCCCTCATAAGTTATTTTTTTCATCGATTTCGATAACTAGTGTTTTTCATAGTAAGAAGCAATGCAACAGTTGGATTTAGGGGCCCAATTTATGAAACCATGCCTCGGGAGAGGATGGAAAATGTGGCCACCTATTCCATGCCTAAACAAGCATTCATAATCTCATGGAGCTAAAAAATGTTGCTCTGTTAGGCTTTTATGCTCAGAGGAGGAATTGCTAAGAGTCCTCAAGATGGTTTGGGATGCGACTTGCAACTGGGCATAAAACAAAAACTGAGACTTAGATTGAGGAACCGTCGCCTCTGATGGATTCCTGGGATAGGATTTTAGCTAGAGCACCCCTCACACCCAGTTCCAACCCCTTAGAAGTAGTTGTTTTCATCGATTTCTATAACTAGTGCTTTGCTCAGTAAGAAGCAACGCAACATTTGGATTTAGGGGCCAATCCTTTTTAAGTAGGACAAGGACTAAAATATCTTCAAGGGAATTTTATATATTTCCATAAAGGACATGGAAAATTCTGATGTGGACAATTTTTCATGGAGGCATTTCTCCAGGACCTCTTCATGAAAGATTGTGAATCTATGGTGCATGTACAAATATGTGAGATGTGGGTTTATGATAATATTTTGAATTTTCCAATAAAAATCTCCATTGACCTTGTGTAAACCATTCCATTTGGTGTTTGTTGCACTAAGTGTAAAGAACAATGTTGGAGATTTATAAGACATAATTTAGGTATGAGCTATTTGTTACCTCTTTGTTACCTTTTATTTTTATTGTGTCCATATTTTGTATTGATCAAATGAGGAATTAACATGAAATTGATGCCATTAGACATAAACTCAATCCTAAGGCCAACTAAGGAGAAAAAACAACACACGCTAAATAATCTAGGAGTCAAGCATGCAAACGAACCTTCTCACAAAGAAGCGCTAGTTGGTGATGGAATCAAACATCGCAGAATCAATGCGTGAAGGGGATAAGTTTTAGTTGGTGGGAAAGTTACGTTGACAACCTGCTTAACGAACTAATGCCCTGGTGCAAGTTACCTCACAGAGCAGTGGGCAACCCTCCAAGGAGTCTGGGTGAGTCTAGCCAACATCGATCCCAAGTACAACACCACCTTCCCTGTGCTGTCACCTTATGTAGAAAGTATAAAATATTATGGCCTCTATGGTACCACCTACTATACCAAAGCAAAGGAGGGACAGTCAACAATTGACACCAATACCAACAAAGAAGGGTTGATTACTCTTAGGGCCCCAATGCGACCTCGTGATTGACCTTTGTGTTAGAAGGGCTTCCCAAATTCAGTGATATAACAACTGAATTTCAATCCCTAACTCAAGGCTTTATGTTTGTTTAGCATATTTGGAAAGTTATTCTCACAATCCTATTCCAAAGCTCTACACCTAAGCTAAGATGGGTTTGAGGAGCCCTAGAAAAGTTGCTATATAAATTTTAATTAGTGCTTGATTTTAGGTTGTTGTTACTCAAAGGAGTGGTCCTGGAACTGATGGAATTTTGACTCGACTCTTTAAACCATGCAAGAGGAAAATTAAATGAAAGAATTTCAACTTCGATGAAAACTAGCTATGGGAAGGAGAAAGAGGTTTTAAGAAAATAAATAATTTCTTGATAGATTACTATGTGTGTAGTACTGCAAAATGACCCAAATTTTAAAAATACCATGCAAATGCCATAGTTCACTTAGTACACCTATACAACATTGAATCAAATGTCATCATTTCTAACATAGTAAAATTTTATGATTATAGAGACCACCATACACATATTGAATACTCATAAGGATCATGGGGGCTTCACCTTGTTGACCAAGAACTTATCATGTAATTCATTCATAAAGGGGGGTTTTTAATTATGAACCCACATGTTGTGAATATATGTTGTGTGTAAAACATTGAAAATAACAATGTAATAAAGAAAAAATGATACAAATCCTTGTTTCATAAGGGGAATGTCACATAAGGATTTCAAAGTAAGATACAACATTCATTTACATGATCTAGGTTCCTATTCATGCCCCCCTTTCCTCTATAAGCTTGAGAAGGTTATACAATTCATTGCAATGAAAAAAATTGTTGTTAATATCTAAGTACTCAATAAGCTTCATTGGACCAAAAGAAAACACGATTCAAAAATCCATCCTCTCCTCTTTTTAAGAAAACATGATTCAAATACATCCTCTCCTCTTTTTAGTCCTTGCAAAGAAAGGACTATAATAATCACCTCATGCAAATAATTCATATGTATAGAATATGTAACAAAAAAATATTTAAGTTATGGTAAAGTCATAGAATTTTGTATTTTCCGCCATATTAATTTTTTCTTGAGTTGTACAAATTGTGTAGTTTTTAGTGTTCTCTAAATAAGATGGTCTCTATCCCCATGTCCATTGATGGTCTCTCTTGAGATGTTCCCCACAATCTAAGGAATACCAAGAAAACAATGTGTTGCATTTGTCAAGATAATACCCACAATACATTTTAATGTTAGGACAATGAAAGAAACAAGACAAAATATTAGACAATATATCACATACAAACAATACACAAGAATTAGGTTGCACAGGGTGAAGAGGGGTTGGTGACTATATAAGAAGAGGTGGCTATGGTTAAATAAGAAGAGGTCGAGGTGTTCGACATGGAGGATAAGGTGGATATTAAGAAGGTTTTGTTTTACCTACTATAAATAAAACCACCTTAGTCCCAATTTCTCCTTGAAAGTTAAATTTGATTTAAAATTTTGCAACAATTTTGGGGTAGGAGATCATTCCTTAAAATATTGTTTGATAATAGTATAGAAGATAAGGAATAAAATAAATGTAAATCTTTTACAAAGAATACCTAAGCATGAAAAATTGAATTCCAAGAATTTAAATTGATCACTATATTGGGAGCAAGATAAGGGAAGGATGCACTTTTGTGAAGAACCCCTCAAATAAAACCTGGAAGGAAAGAAAACAATATGTACTCATATTTGACAAGACAAAAATAATAGTTAATGAATCCATATATTTTTTTAGGAAATTGGATAAAGAAGAATAATTTCAAGGCTCTAGATGAATTTTTGGATCCATCAACTGAGGAAGAATCCATAGCAAGGATGATAGAATTGATGACTATATTGGAGAATTGCAAGTATGGAAGCAAAGTCATTAATAATTTGTGTCAACTGAATAAAAAAGAGATGCCTATAGATGATTATGATCCTCAAATTGACCTATAAATTGAATACTTTTAAATCCAACATGTTGTGGTTGACATCAGATCCTAGGTAAACATTATTGCAAAGGAGACTTAGATTAATATGGGGGGCCTATTCTAGTTAGGTCAAGAAACTTTTTAAAAATGGTGGATCAAATATTTGTAGAGAACATTGGGCTATTAAAATTAGGCATAGAAACAAGTATAATGGGATTATAAACCTTGTTCATATTTGAGGCACAACATATTTAAGGTTATTTATAATACCACGGCGGAGGAATATGAAAGAAACAATATCATCAACAAAAGATATAATAAAGTTGAAAGGAAATGGAGTAAGAATCATGATATCTCTAGAGCCCAAGGAAGTCAAAGTTTGGTGGATGAAGAAGTAGACAATAGAAAATTATACCAAGTTATACAAGGACGAAATGAGGATTATACAAGGATGATATGAGTCTAGACAAAATTATTGTTGGACCATTGAGGCTATACCTAGGGATAGCTTCAAAGATTTCTTCTCAACAAAATACACACCAGTTGTCTTCTCAACATTTTCTCAGTTTGAAGCAATTGTGGGTGTCAACAATGAAACCTACCCAAAACGTTGGGTGCCAACACATCCCTTGCTTGCATTTGATGGAGTTCTAGTTTGTACACCTCCCATGTATTTCCATGAATGAGCTGGAATACAATGGGCCTTTTGCAGAGTGGTCTCGCAACCCTCATTTGTTTCTAGCTCCGATTCATTATGATAAGTGCTCATTTCTTATGTGGTAGGGGAATTGTAATGTTTTTAGTTGTTGGATTCCTTTTCTCTGGTTATTAGTCCAAACTCCCTTTGAATTCCCTAAACTGTTGGGTTTCTCCATTGATCTCGTGGTTCCCTGGATACGTTTGTTTAGATAGATAAATATGGGGCATGGTAATAATGGTATCCAAAAACGAGTTCTACCTCGATAGCCTCTCACTTGTGTCCGACATGAAGTTGAGTACTCTAAGGCTATACATCATAGGTGTACCCCCCATGCCATTCATGATAATAATGATGCAACTGAAGAGGAGGCATGCGGCCTAGAGAAAGGATTCTTTCCCGACAAGGTTGTTAGTGTGGAGATATAACTATGGGAACTAGATGCAAACACCTCATGCACCCAGGACACTAAATATTTCAGAACCTTGTATCTTTACTGCAAGGTTAAAATTATTCTGGGTAAGCTCTTGATTGAGTGTCTAAAATTTACTGCAACAACTCAAATAACAAAATTCAAGCATGGATTCAACCCTAAGAGACATAGGAGAGACATTATCGAGTTCCGCGACATCTCCACATGTTTGGCCGGATAGGGATCCTATGCCCATGTCAGATGGGTTTTTTCTCTTCTACCTCTGTTGAATAGGGTTTTACTCCTCTTCCTATGTCTGAACCTGTCGAATTAGATTGAAGATAGGTATGTATGGTCAGGAATCAGGATGTATGGTCACGAATAGGATAGGTATGGTCAGGTTTTTCTCAGCTAATAGATGTAGGGCGCTCGATTATCCTTGTAATGAATATTAGGCACGGGCAGAATAGTTTGAAATCAATATTGGGCACAGGTGGATTTAGTTTGGCATTTTTGTATTTTTTTTTTGTTTAATGTTTTATTACTTATTGTTTATATATATATATANTTTTTTTAATTTAATTAATAAATATTATATAATATAATATATACATATATAAATAATGTTTAAGTATTTTTTGTTTTTAATTTAATTAAAATTTTATAGCCAACATCCCCCTATAAGTATCTATGTTATGGTTCCTCCTTGTAAATGTGTGACTCGAGTCCTCATATACTTATAGAGTGGGTGGGTTATGATGCCAAATTCTTTGTCCCTTGATAGCATTTCATTTTCCATTATGTAAGTGGCATTCATCCTCAAGTTATAGACACACTGGAGCCATGGATTCCCAATGATTGTCAAGCATTGAAAGATACAACCATGCAAGAAACATTTCATGGGTATTACCATAATCAATTCATCTTTGTAAACCACTTTTTTCTCAAATTCACATTCATGGTCAATTGGACATTTTCCTTTGTTTTGGATGAGTATATTCCCAATTGTTCTGCATATTTACCACACCAATGTTTAAATCTCTCTATTCGCATGCTTTTGTTCGTGACTTTAATCTGACCAAGTCACGTCGACGACTTTTTCCTCACTTCACCGTCTCATAGGATCCCCCTACCACAACATGAGTCTGCCTTGCACGTCTATCACAAGTCTCCTCTTTGTGCTTGCACTACCAACTCGCCCCACGACTCAACTTTGAGACTCGTCGTGTGATCTCCACCGATATGCCCAATCGAGACACTTAGTCGAACCTATATTCACTCTTCTCTTCCTAAGTTGTTCTTCCTTGACTCATCCCAATTGATGCCCTACTTATATGTGCTCAATCCATCCTGTGGATCACTGCACCATTTGGCATGAGATTCAGGTCGAATCACCAACTCATCGCATGGGTCCTCCTAAGTCATGACTCATCAACCAACTTGCCAATCGGTTGGGTCATCGTACCCCAACTCGTCTGCTCACACCTTGCCTTGCCTTGCCTCTCCATGCCTTTCCTTGCCTTGTGTTGTGCCCTGCATTGCATTGCCTATTCACGCCTTGCCTTGCCCTGTGTCGTGCCCTGCCTTGCCACACAAATCCATGAGGACTTGTGAAATAATGGAGGGATTAATCCACGCCATGAGGACTTGTGCAATAATGGATGGATTAAATGGATGTTGAAAGGCACAAAGGTAGACATATTTTAAAAGGTGGTAAAAAACAACCATGATCACAGATTTGTTTCCATATTCAAGTTGGCCAATGATAAAATCCATGCAAATGTCAACCAAGATTATGGCATGGATATGTCATATAAAGGAGTTTCCATTGTTTCACCCTTGTTTCTTTAAGACGTGCCACATTCAACAATGAAGCTACATGCATCATTCTTCATGTCATCCCAAAAGAATGAATGCTTAAGTCTGTAAATGTGTTGAACCTAAACATAATAGATATAGCTAAACAATAATACACACATTTGCAGAGAGAAAAGGAGAAAGAAGAAGAAGGAGAGAAAGAATGAAATAATTCTCATTAACCTTTTTGAATAATGAATAATTTACACATGATATACTCTGTATAACTCAATGAGTGTGCACTAGAGGAGAACCAATGAAACATAGTGGTGGTATAGAGTGATATGGACACACACCAACAATTATGAGAGTGAAATGCCACCTAGTCTAGTCTCTAAGGTAGTTACGGGAGTGAACTGCCACCTAGCCGAGTTAACTAGTCAACTAGTCTTCAATTAACTGATTGAACAAGAGTAGTGAGGAGTAGATCAGGGAATCAAGTGTAATGCGCTAGTCTGGTGATGATACCAAGGAAAGTGCACATTAGTTGGTGATGATCCCAATGTTGCATGGTGACAAAACCAATGCATCATATAAACTCAACTCAACTAGTCAAACTGAAGTGTCAACTGAAAGAGAATATTCTCCTGGTAGAATATTCTCCTCTAAAATATAGGAGACTGGATAATCACTAATTATGAATAATAAGCAAGGAAAAACCTTAGGAAAAAGAAATCCTAGGTGTGTATGAAGTAACTCCAACACTCCCCCTGAACATCACTATGGTGAAAATAAAGAAATGGTAGCTTGCTTCTTGCTCGACCAACAGATAGGCTCAGAACCAAGTCTGAGTGAGTAACCAGATGTGGAATTGCGATAGGTGTTATCGCCAACCCAGTCAGAATTAGTAAACTTGATGAGATCTAATGTAGAGTCTGCTGCAAAATGAATCCCAAAGGTGATGGTGCCCTGTACGTATCGAAGGATATGCTTTGTAGCCTTCCAATGTAGCTCATGCGGCTTTTGCATGAACCTAGAAACTGCACCAAATTCATATGAGAGGTCTGTTCTGGAGTGTGTGAGATACAACAAGCTCCCCACTAGTTTTTTGTATAGTTTGTTGTCAACTAGTGGAGTTTCCCCGCCATCCTCGAGTTTGACTCCTGATAGGAAAGGAGTCGGAGCAGACTTGCAGTCTGTCATGTGAAATCTCTCAAGGAGATCTCGTGCATACTTGACCTGAGACAGTTTGATTCTTGATGCATCTTGGCTGATATCAAGTCCAAGAAGAAGTGGAGTGGACCCATGTCCATCATCAAAAACCTGTCATGTAGAATCCTCTCAACTGCAACAATCGTTGAATTCGAGCAACCGGTGATCAACAAATCATCAACACACAAAACTAAAAGTAGAAGTGAATCAATCATCCCAAGCATGTAGACATTCAGGTCTTGTGATAGCAGGCATGATTCCATCTTGGCATGCCATGCCCTCGGAGCCTTCTTGAGGCCATAAAGAGACTTCTTCAGTCGACAGACCAAAGATGAGTCCTACATAAATCCCTTGGGCTGCTCCATATATATCTCCTTACAGATATCACCATGAATAAATGCATTCTTCACGTCCATCTGATGGACTTCCCATCCCTTGGTTGTTGCAATGGCAAGTGATAATCGTATGGAATCCATCTTCGCTATTGGAGAGAAGGTCTCATCATAGTCAATACGATGCACCTGATAAAATCCTTTGGAAACAAGCCTAGATTTGTATCTTCTAATTTGTCCATCCACTGTGCTCTTGATCCTATAGACCCATCTATATTTGAAAAGTTTCCTCCCAGAAGGAAGGGGAACCATATACCAAGTATGGTTCTTGAGGAGGGAGTTTTACTCCTCCTGCATGGCAAATTCCCAAAAGGGATTTCCAAGAACCTCGCCATAAGACTATGGATATGAAGACTGAACCAAGAAAATATGCCTAGAGGGAAATGGTTTAGTGGCAGTGAGTGAAACAAGAGGCTCCTCAAAATAAGATCGAATCCTCCTAGTATCAGTTGGATCACCAACGATATTCCCTGTATCCTGAAGAGTAGTCTGTGCCCATTTGGGCCTCTACTCTGCCTCTGCAACTGCATCTGGATGCTTTGACTCTACATATGAATGTACTAACTATGAGTCTGAATCATCTGAGTCCTATGAATCAGAACTCTTGTCTGAATAATATTCGGCATGTGCATGCTCATCGTCTTGTACAAGTGGACAAATAAAGGTGTTTGCATGCGACTGTTGAGGTACATGCAAGACACTTTCCTCGAATTGGACACTACACTCAATGATGAATCAATCTAAGGAAATATAAATAACCCTTTATCCCTTCACACCATTGGGATATCCAACAAAAATAAACTTAGTTCTCTGTGGATCAAGTGCCTTCCTCTTTTTAGAGGGAATCCAAGCCCATGCATGTGAACCAAAAATGCGAAAGTGGGTCACGTCATGTTTAAGGCCACTCCAAGCCTCATAGGGGGTCTTATCCTTGAAAAAACTATAGGGAGATCTGTTTCGTATGTATGTTACACAATTAAGTTCTTCGACCCATAGTCTCTGTGGTAGTGACTTTGCATGCAACATGCAAGATTCCATCTCCTTTAGAGATCTGTTTTTCCGCTCAACAACTCTATTTTGCTGCGGAGTATAGGGAAATGTGTGCTGCAGCTGAATCCATACTTCATGGAAAATATTATGGATCTCATGATTTACATACTCTCCCCCACTATCAGTTCAGAGGACTTTGATCTTCTTTTTGGAATGTGTCTCAACCAAGGATTTGAATTCTTTGAGGTGTTGAAAGACCTCAGATTTTTGCCTGAGAAAGTAGATCCATGTAAAACGTGAGAAATCATCAACAAAAATGAGAACAAACCTCACTTTTCTGATGGATGGATGTGGAAAAGGACCCATAAGGTCATTGTGGAACAAATATAAAGGTGTGGAAGCTCACTAAGACTTTCATTTGTCAAATTTCTCTTGAGGTTGTTTTCTGAGAACACATCCCCCACATACTCCCTTGGAGAAATGGATGTCTGGTAGAACATCAACCAATATTTTCTTGCTAAGTTGTTGCATGTATCTGAAATTCAAATGTCCAAACCTTTCATTCCATATCCTACTACTTTCATCAGCATGAGTAAGCAGTAAAGCAGAATCAGGTTCAATGAATTCAAAAAAAGTATACAATCTAGACTGATGATTTACCTCACTGGTAGAAACCCTAGAGTTGGTTTGCATGTCGTAAATGTCCACGAAATTTGGTGTGAATATGACTTTATTTCTAGTGCCGAAATTCTTCATCTGATACACAGAGAGAAGGTTGAATTTTTTTTGGGGAATGTGCAACACATTCTCAAAGCTTCCATTATTGAGTTCAATCCTTCCTTTGTCGGTGACTTCAACATAAGAGTTGTCTGCCATCAGAATAGGAGGACATTTTCATGCATCCAATGAAGAATATAATGCTTTTGAGGCAGCCATGTGATTTGATGCTCCTCAATCAACGATCCAAGCATTGAGAGAGGAGTTGATGGCAATCAAGGCATGGCTAGAGTTGCCTTTCTTGGAATTCTGATCTTCTGGCTTCTTCTTCTTGGCATCCTCGAGGATGCGATCTTCAAGGTTATTTTTCTGAAGTATTTGAGTCATTATATATATTTTCTTTTGCATGCATGCGTATTCTGGATGGAATCCTTTGTGACAATACATGCATTTTTCTCCTTTTCTTCCCTTTTCCCCTTTGGATCCGGAGGCATCAGTGAACAGTTTTGTGTACCCTTCCTTCTTCAGATGTGCACGAGATTTCCCTTTATATTTATATTTAGATTTATGATATTTGTGTCTACCATATTTCACAGTGAGTTCATGTGCCCTTGGGACTTTGATTGTGCCCAGGTTGATGAGCTTGGTTTGCTCTTGTGTCAGGGATTCGATAAAGTCCTCAAGAGAAGGCATCTTCTAGGTGGCTCTAGAGGCGAATATGACATAATGGAATGTGGATAAGAATACAAATAATTATAGACCAAGCTTGGATATAATGGTGAGAGCCATTTGTTTCTCCTCCTTTGATTTATCAACTTCGCAAGCTTTCAGTTGCGACAATAAATCCTTCAATTTTGTAAAGAAATATTGGATATTTTTGAAGATTTTTGGATCCAATGTGAGAATTTACACCTCCATCATGTGTCCCCTCATGTCATACTATTTTCCAAAGAGCCCTTCTAAGGTAGTCCAGGATTCATTGGGAGTCTTACAGGAAGATATGTGAAAAAGGAGATCGGGAGAAATAAGACTGCAAATTGTTCTGAGTGCCTCATCCATGCGATTTAAGTACTTGGATTTTTCTATGGATGATGTCAGTTATGTATATGTATTCAAGGTTAACCTGTACAACCCTCTAGTTCATATATGTATGGCTATTTTCTCCTTCCATGCAAAATAGTTTTAAGGTGTAAGAATGAATTCTTCTTGGAAATCCATCTTTCCATTGTCTTCAATCTTTTGTACCTGCAAAAAATATTGGTGTAGTTGTTTCTTAGCAGTCCATTGGCTCTGATACCATGTAAATGTGTTGAAACTACACATTATATAAACAATAATACACACATTTGCAGAGAGAAAAAGATAAAGAAGAAGAAGGAGAGAAAGAATGAAATAATTCTCATTAATCGTTTTGAATAATGAATAATTTACACATGATATACTTTGTATAACTCAATGAGTGCACACTAGAGGAGAACCAATGTTCCATAGTGGTGGTATAGAGTGATATGGACACACACCAATAGTTATGGGAGTGAAATGGCACCTAGTCTAGTGTCTCAGGGAATTACGGGAGTGAACTGCCACCTAGCTGAGTTAATTAGTCAACTAGTCTTCAATTAACTGAATGAACAAAGAGTAGTGAGAAATAGATCAGGGAATAAAGGGTAATGCACCAATCTGGCTATGATCCCAAGGAAAGTGTGCATTAGCTAGTGATGATCCCAATGTTGCATGGTGAAAAAACCAATGCAACATCTAAACTCAACTCAATTAATCAAATTGAAGTGTCAACTGAAAGAGAATATTCTCTGGGTGGATTATTCTCCCCTAAAATATAGGAGACTGGATAATGACCAATTATGATTAATAAACAAGGAAAAACCTTAGGAAAAATAAATCCTAGGTGTGTGTGAAGTAACTCCAACAAATTCGTTCATATGTGTTTTGAAATATAGAGTGGCCCACTATGCGAGAAGAATTACATTCTTCTATCACCCATGATTTTAAAGTATATTTAAAGACCAAAAATATATTCCTTTTATACTGTGATGTGTCATTATTCTAAGTATAGCCTGTAGGATGGGTTGGACATTCTTGTAGCTAATGGAGAATTTAAATGGTGATTTGCATTAGATAACTATTATTGGTTTACCTCTTTTACCCAATGTAGCATTGGTAAGGATAGAGAAAATAATACCCATCATCCTCATACATCTTGGACAATGCATCAACCACCATGTTCTCTTGTCCTTCTTTATATCCTAACATCTTGGTGATCCACTTTCACTGCCCTAGTGAAGACAAATGTTAATCCAAAAAATACTTCAAACTATGATGGTTTGTCTTGACTTGAAAACAATACCCAGTTAGATAATGATGATATGTATCAATTCCATGAAGTATGGACATCATTTCTTTTTCATATGAATACTTTCCCAAGTTTATATCACACACTTTTTTATTGGTGGATGCTAGTGAAAATCCCTCTTGGATTAACACTTCCCCTGTGCTTTTGTCGAAGTCATCACATTCCAAGATGAAAGTATTAGTGAAATATAGCATTGTTAATACTGGAGTAGTGCACATAACTTACTTTAAGGAATGAAAGGCATGCTTTGTTGCATCATTCCGCATAAAGGAATTATTTTTGAGGAAATATGTTAATATGGATAATATTGTACCATCACTCTACAAAAATTTCCTATAGTATCTAGTAAGGCCATGAAAACCACATGATCCTTTCTAGTCTCTTTGGGAGTGGCCTTTCCTTCATTGTCTCATTGTTATTGGAAGAAACACACCCCTTCACTACTTACAATATCACCTAAATATTCCAATTTAGAAGCACCAATAGTGAAATTGGAACATTTGATTAGAAAGTGGTTATCTCAGATTAATTGTAATGATTGATTAACAGGTGCTAGATGTGCCTTGTATGTTTTTTGTAGATGAACATATTAGTGAAAAAAATAAGCACAAAGTTGCATAGAAAGGGAAAAAGGATTTTCCATGAGGTTCTAAAAAGTGGATGGAGCATTGAAAATACCAAAAGGAATCATCGAAAACTTATAATTTCCTTCATGTGTACATAATGCAATGTTAGTAATGTCTACTTATTTCAATTGAATTTGGTGATAACTAGATTGAAGATCAAGTTTAGTGAAGAACTATGCACCATTAAGTATATCCAAGGGGACATCAATGAATAGAATTGGCAAGTTGTCTTTAATCATCAACATTTTAAGAGTATAATGTCAAGAAACATGCACCAATTACCTTCTTTCTTCAAAATCATGAGGATTAGGGAGGAGTAGGGGCTAGTACTAGGAACCATCACTGGTATTTCCAACAATTCTTGAATGGCATTTTCAATTTCATTCTTTGGTGAAAAAAATATCTATTAGCACAACCACATTAATAATAGTGGTTGATATACATTGATTGATATCACTTTCCACCCTTAAAAAACTAATTGCATTGATCGATGTATATCAACCAACTTTAATAATGTAGTTCAGCTAGTAATGTTATGATAAAAAAAGTGTTCCTTACATCCAAGTCAATGAACAATCATAAATATTTTTTCCAAAATATATTCTATATTAAATTGTTGTAAATATAATTATAAATGTAAATGTAGATAGTGTCACCTGATCAAGAATTGTAAATTTTTATTTCAAAAAACAATCATAAATATTTTTTCCAAAATATATTCTATATTAAATTGTTGTAAATATAATTATAAATGTAAATGTAGATAGTGTCAACTGATCAAGAATTGTAAATTTTTATTTCAAAATTATTTTAACTTAATATTGATTTTAAAAAAATGCAAAATCATTACTGAATAATTACGAAATCATTTTTTTTTTGTTTAAAAAGGAATTAATGTCTAATGAAACCCATGTATACTAAGATCTATTAGATCCAAGGATTCCAAATAACATAATTTTACATAACAAATATAATTAAATACAAAGGATTTTAACATGAAAACAAGTTAGCTTATATGGTTTGTCCATTATTGCTCTATAGGATGGATTTGACTTCTTCATGTTTCAAGTATGGAGTTGAGAGTCCTATCAAAGCCATTTTATTCATTTTTTTGTTCATCTATTTGATTGAGCGAGGAGATAAGGTAACCTGCAAAAAAGAGAGGACATTCAAATTCCATTATATGTGGTGCATATAGATTCAGTATTACATGATTCTTGCAATTTTCATTGATTTTGTTATCTTTGAATATTGTAATATAAATCCCAAATTTAACATGGGATTAACAAAATGCATGCCAACCATTCACGATTTTCTACAACTTCCAACCACTTTATAGTCTTCTCTTTTTCCAATGTGGACAATGCTACTAGCCTTGATTAAACCATTAATCTGGAGAAAGTTTATCTACCCAAATTAAACTCTTGGATGAATTATTTCCTTATAGAACCTTGGCCAAAAATTGGTTGCCACAATTTCAAAACATTTTGTGAGGTCAAGTACACCTTGAAATTTCTTTTAGTATAATAAACCAATGAAACTACATCAGTTTCTCATCCACACTCTCGACTGTGCAATTTCTTCCACCAAAATCATTGCCATTCCACCAACAAAACATAAAAACAGACACTACATTAACACACTTTCAAAATTCACAACTTATGGGCAAATAATCCATGGAAATAACAATGTTTCAAGAAAAATTAAACAATGATCTATATTATGTTTATCATATGTGGCAAGATGATGAATTAATAGTACCTTTTGTGTTTCTAGTATCATCCTATGATTCTACAAAATCAAGTTATCGAAAAAATCATGAATAGGTTGAGGCAGAGGTTGAGAATGGCCACACATTCTGTTTATTTTTGTAGTGAAGTGGCCATGCCAATATCCCTGCAAGAGTGAGTGAGTAGGGGCATAGGTAGAGAATGGAGAAAAAGAAGCTTGACTAGAAGAACTAGAATAAATGGAAGAAATAGAAATAGAAATGGAAGCAATATTGTTCGCATATCAGGGGGTTGATAATGGTTTCCTAGCTAGGTGATAAAAATAAATTGTATAGCCTAGCCATGATTAGAAACAATTGTCATGGTTAGGCTATATAAATGGAAACTGCTCGACTCTTGGCCATGATTAGAACTATTTAAAATTATAAAGGAAAAAATGAAACAATAAAGAAAAATACGATTATGAAAAATGTGAACTTTAATCCATAAAATATGAATGAAGGGGACGATGAACAATATTCAAAATCATTGCATCTATTCCATCGATTAAACATTTATCATTAAAACAATTATAAATATACACCTCATTTCCAATATAGGTACGCATATCGGTGTAATAAGCAAACACATTGGTTGGTTGACTTCCTAGAATATGTGGGATTCCATGATCATGCTTTCCATGTGAATGGGATAGTCCATGGGGCATTTCAAATACCCATTGATATTTTTCCAAAACCAATTACAAGTCATGATGAATTTCAATTAGGGATTAATCCATAACTTGGATGGCATTGAATTATTAAATAATGTTTAAGTTTCTTATTCTTAGGAGTTTTTCAATATAGTGAGATTTTATGATTTTGGAGGACCCTAGTTGGATAACTTTGATAATGTATCATTGGTCATTTTGGGGACCTTACTTAGATACCTTTGATAGTGTATCATTGTCCCTACTAATAGAATCTCATGTATGCATTTCAAAAATCCATGGTAACATGGCCTAATGTTTACAATGATGTTTCTACCAAAACTATATCACACCCTCCCATTTCTATGGGAAACATGTTAGATTTATGATATAGCCTCCCATTTGGAGTTTCATATTATCACACTTACTACTACATTTCACAATACTGCAATTAGATGTTATGATTTCAAATCATGCATCATGAACATAACAAAGTGTTCCTTTTACTACTCTATGATGGATGAAATAGTGTACGTTTCCATTGTCTATTAAAACAATCACCTTCTTGATTTTGTTATATCCTTATAGCTTCAAGGTATAATTATATGTGATTAGTAAAAAATAATGAATTGAAATTTGTAGTTCATAAGAAGGATTCTCATGAGTACAAACTTCATTATGAGGGGGTGTAAGCTTCAAAGGATCCATCTTGGCTATGTCCTCATCTAAAATTTCCATATGGAGACATATCAATGACAAATAATTTATGTTCCTTACAATGATTCTCTCAATTATTTTTTGTCATAGATATAACAAATAAATTTAAGTTGATGTTTGATCACTTATGAAAGAGTCAACTTATGGGCCTTAATGGGTGAAGAAGGATGTGGAGGTGGTATATAGTTTAGGCATGGTCATTGAAAAATATTGGGGCATTTGGATTGGGTAGGTATGTTATACCTCTATTTATCACCATGGGCCTCATAAAGGACCTACTGATGTAATTCTACCATAAATTACTTGCCAGTGCAAAAAAATCCCTCATTTTGATCATGGTCGCTCCTTGTCTTCTTCCAAGGTACAACCAATCGCTTGTTGTCCTCTTTCAACATGTCACTGATCACTTGTTTCCCTTGCATAAAAAGTGACCGTCTCTTGAAACTTCTAGATTTGAGGAATTTCAAGGAGATTAGATCAAGATAGGTTGGCCATGATGCATCATGAACATTATAAATTGTGTCTGGCCTATTTTTCATCAAGTTTCAAGCTTTGAACATATCTCTAGAACCTCATCCATCACTCTATAAAATACGGTCGAATCAAGAGGAAAGGGAGCTCAATTATTGATAGAGTCATGCTACCAAAATATAACTAGAGAGAGTCTCTTGCCTTCATATTCCATTGATGGTTCATCCACACTTGAGGTCCAATTTGGTGTGATCTATGAATGTTTCGTATGGTCACATTGGTAGATCTATCTTTTCTTGAGCAAGATGGATTTTTGATATGTGTTTTTCTCTTTATTTTGTTGTGTGTGTGTGTGTGTGTGTGTGTGTGTGTGTGTGTGTGTGTGTGTGTGTGTGTGTGTGTGTGTGTGTGTGTGTGTGCGCGCGCGCGCGCACGCGCATAAGTGAGTGTATGTATATATAAATGTATACACATACATACATATACACACACATATGTGTGTGTATATATATGTATGCATGTATGTATGTACATGCACACACACTTACATACATACATGCATACACACACAAATATATTTCTCAATCAGTTTGAATAGATTATTTTAAGGTATAGTTCATCATAAGGTCTCAAATTCTACTATGATTAAGATTCGAGTGTGGTTGATTTCTAATAGGTAAAATAATTACAAAGTAGCGGCTTTGTAGAGATGAGATCTATGAAATGGGAAATGATCTATTGCTTAGTTTTGAAGACATGATTCCAAGAGAGACAATAATTATCAAATACACAATTTTATAAGAGACAACAATTATCAAAGACAATATTTCATGCAATTCAGATATCTAAAACAACAATTTATACTTAAATCCGTAGTTAAATTCATTTCTTTAGAATATGTGAACCATTGATGAATAGCTTCCTAAATTAGAAATTAAACTCCATGAGGTCTATTGGAAGCCAAATCACATAGAAAAAACATATAAAATATCTAAATAAATAACATCAAGGTTTTAAGTATATGAAAAATCCTTCCTCCCAAGAAAATTTTCTAATCAAATCATATGGAATGTTAGTGTTGGAAAGTTTAACAATTTTGTTCTTTCCTTGATGAAATTATATTCATTTTCTAGACTCCCTTATGAACTTCAAACGATATTCATTGTGTAGATTTCCACTACTCTTCCCCAAAAGTCCTCATGCTATGGAGAAAATATCATGGGTGTATGGTAAGATATCCCTACGATCTTCCTACTAATCCTAGACAGATAGAGGGATAGACTGCTATGAATTTCCTTTAGACTCAAGAAATTTGATTCATAACTAAACTAAGAAATGGTGAAAAGGCACACATTTTCCTGAAGGTTGTCCTTCATATATCCTGGTTGTTGCAGTCTTAAAGTTCTAGCTCTAGCCTCTACAACATGCTCCCTGCACACAAGAGACAATATGCCTTTCTAATTATCTTATTAGCGTTAGAATCCTAGATCTATCTTGGATCTAACTTGATCTATAATAAAACAAATCATATATGAACATTCATGCATGAAATATAAACATTCATAGCGGAAAACCAATGATCTATTAATTTGAATAACATAAGTAAATCAATACAATTACCTCTTCGTGTAAATGCACTGCTCTTTTCTCCTTTCTCCTCTCTTCTCCTAAGCTCTTCAACCAAGATAGGAAAACTAACTGCAACTAATATAGATGGAGGAGCACCTCTAAATTTTAGAAGAATAGATCTATAAATGATCCCCCCCCCGTGCTCAAGATTTTCCTTCTTTATATAGATTCTTGGAAGAGACTCAAGAGAGCTCCTAGATATTTTAGAGACCAATGGAGACTTGAATGATGTGAGTTCCAAGGTGTTAGCACTCTATAATTTTCCCAAGGCTGTGAGGAAGTCACAGAGGCAACATCAAAACCACTTCAAGTCTTGGATCTATCCCTCTAAGACTCAGAGAGGGATCTCTCTGTCTGATATAGATTTGTTTGAAGAGGTATTAGGCTAGTTATGAAGAACCTGGGTTGGGGGTTTTTGAAAATATTTATATGAGGATGTGGTTGACAAGTTTCTCATATCACCATTGGGCTATGGGGTCTGTTTATAAGACAATGATCAAATCAAATCTAGAGGTAAATGTCTCCACAGGGAAAGATAGTAACAACTGTTGGATCGAATCAAGTTTAAAGGGTGTCAATTTGAGGAAGAAATGGGGAAGAAAAACTGAGCAAATGAGCAGTTAAGAATTCATAGGCTGAGTTTTAGAAGAAAACATAAAGATTATTGAAAAAATTGGACAAAGAGTATGCATGCATAAATTCTTCTCCATTAACTGTTTTTCAATAATAAGAAATGAAAATGTTTGAATGATAGCAGAAAGATGATTAAAAAAAGACAAGGGACACACCACCAACACTGCTACATGAGAATCCTGTAAGTCATTTTCTCCATTAATGATTTGTCATTCCAAAATTACAGAGAAGCCTCCTGAAGCAACAAGGCCCACAGTCGAGCCAAAAAGGGCCAAAATCTTTTTACAGGTCTATCCCTTTTACATTAAAATCATTTGGATAAATAGGATAGACCATCCCAATTAGTTTCAGAAGTTGGTTTAATCGCCTCGGCCAAAAATAGCCACCACTCCCACAAAATTTGGAGCTTTTTGCCATGAAAAACGGACCAGTTTTATGCGAAAAAGGGGTCCGAACAGACGTGATTTTCTCTTCAATGATGAAACCTGGGTGAAAAATGAAAGAGGTTATTGTAGACAGGCATGTACTGGATAAAAAACTCCTCCGGTTTCGCAAAATTCGTCCCCAGCTGGCTGTAACAGCTCCTGCAAGATCGGGACTAAAACGGAAAATTGAAAATCTGGAAAAAAATAGGCCTCGAAGATGTCTTCGATTCTCTCTTCTCGTAACTCTATTGCAAAAACTGAAAGAGGTTTTTGTTCCTCAGCCTGTGCTGAGAAAAAAAATCTCTCGGATTTTTAAAATCTGTCTCCGTTTGCTCAAAAATTGATCTGGAAGAGGACGTGGTAAAACAGGCAAAAATGGTAATTTTTTTAGGAAAGTGGTTTTTTGCGTGGTAAGCGGTATTCCGG